>CM076575.1:1465423700-1465731520 GCA_034641835.2 Pinus albicaulis
TTATTAATAAGTGTGTGAAATAAAATTAATGTCAATTATATTATTATCTCCTTAAATTCCTCTTATTTTGTTTTTAAAAAAATTATATTGATAGGAGGTTTGTTACATTTCCTCTATCTCTATGTGACGTAATGCCACCAGATCCAATGGTCCTCTACATACCTGATAGGGTAGAATCAATAATTTACAATGGATTTAAAATCCTTCCACTTAGTTATTGGAGGTTCCTCCTCTAGCTTAATGGTTTTTGTATGGCTTTCCCACCAAATCAGGGCATGAATCTCTAGTTTCAAATGAGGAAACCAAATTTTCTATTCCTCATCTATGTGGTAAACACTAAAATAAACCTCTAACTACTGTAACCAATGATCTAATTTCAAAGCATTGATCTCACCTTGATATGACTTGATGTCCACCGTTGCTTCCATCTTGAAGAGGGACTTTGAATGACTCATGACACTCAAACTTGGCTTCTCTTTTTCAAGTTCTTTCTTGAACTCCTTATTTGTATCTATTAGATCCCCAAATTTTCATTATAATATGACCTTAGAGTTGAAACCTTTGTATTCTCTAATTCCAAATTTGTTTTCCAAAGCCATCATAAATATGTTCATATTAGGGTTGAGATCCCTAACCAACACTTCTAGCCTTGAGAATCTCTCCTCTACCATATATTGAGGGTTATTATAAATAGATACATTAGCCATGGTTGGGGTTTTATAGCTTCCTACTCAAACCATTTTCTGGATCCCCTACAACTTCCCATAAATACCCAAAAAACTTATTTTGATAATAATATGATTTGTAAAGTGATGTGTATATTCCATTAGATAGTTCATCATGATAGATATATTAAAATAAACAAAACATAAAATATGAATACTTAATTCCTTTATATTCTAGATCTATTATTTTTTTTTTTTTAATGCATGCAACAAATAAATGTGGAAAATAAATAACAATGAAAAACAAACACACACCAATCACAATGAACATTAAGATATGCTCTAGTAAAAAAAATCAAGATAAAACCAAACTAGAAGGTGAGGCTTCTCTACTCTCATTTATCTAGAAATGAAATAATGTAAATACGAAGGAGAAGGAATTGTCTATGGAGTTACTTGAGATTTTGGGTATGTAGGTTGCTGCATAATACAAACCCCCTCTATTCTAATCTCTATCTATCCACTCTTATCTAATATTCTCTATTATGGAACAAAATGCACTCAAATGGAATGAAACCCCTTTTCCTCCTAGTGGTTTGGTTATAACACAAACCAATAACCAACTAGGTGTTAAGCTTGACTCCTTCAACTCTCAATTAGAGTTACAATTTTGACCCTTCTAGATTCTTCCTCATATTATCCATGTGGTTAGCTAATTTTCCATGAGTAATGGGGATGAAATGAAATCCTTTCAAATCATGGTGGATAAAACAAGAAGCTCAACTTTCGGGTGGCATAAATTTTGCATACAAACTCCATTTAGTGTCTTTCTTAAACCATTGAAAAGGTATTTCAATGTAGAATAATTTCAATTAATGTTGCATACTACGATAGTTTTTGGACCCAAAAAAACTTCATTTAATGCCTCAAACTTTCTTCGTAAGGTTTCAAACCCCATTTCTACAAATTGTGACCCAATAATAAAAATGGTCCTAGAAGTTGATTCCTCTAACCTTTTCCACTCTGAAAGCATTGAGATTGATGAAAAATTACATAGTGACCCAATCCAAATCACTAGCTCTTTCTCACACTATAGATATTCATACATGTATTTCAAAGGTCAAGAATCACTAGAGACATCAACATGACCTTTCCCCCTAAAATATAACTTCAAATGTTAAGAGCCCCTTTCTTATTCATCAAGGCCCATATGGTTGTTTCTTCCCCTGCCAAGGGGGCATCAATTCATATGTATTTAGATTAAGTGAATATTCATTATGATTCCATTTTTTTCTTTGCCTCTTGGTTCTAAGATTGTATATAGGACTATTAATATCAATGTATTGTGATCTGGAACCTATTCACTAAGACCATAATTTGTATATATTATGACACCATTTTCCTTCACCAGTCTATCCCATTTATAACATGACTCACCCATGTTTGATTTTTTGGATACATATTGATAAGCAGGGGTATGATCACCTCATCCATATTGAGATCTTATACATAGATCACCTCCTTGGTCCTTCCTATACTTGGGTAAAGAAACTATGATGTATTTTGGTCATACACTTTTCTCCTATTGTTGCACATCTAGGGTCAATATATTATCACCTCAAAATTATTCATTAGCATCATTTTCAGTATTTACACACAAATATATCACTATTAGCATGCATAACCCATATTTTCATTCCGTTTCCACAATCATATAACCTCAATCTTGCCAAAATTAGCTTAGTCAAACCTTAAAATTAACCAGAAGTGGTTAGCATAGATATTGCACTATTATTAGTGCATCACAATTTAAATATACCCTCGAAAAAGTTGTATTATTGATCTAGACATATGCAGGAATGTAATAAAATACATAAATACACATAAATGCAAATATGCAGTAGAAATAAGACTTCGTTTCATTAATATCACATAACTGAAATATTCTTACATATAGAATGGAAATAAACTAGCTAGGGCGTTGGAAGCTTATCTCTAAGAAGAGATGTGGCAGCTACATGCCTCTAAAAAGTGTTACAATGAGGCTCTAAAACCTATTTATTATTGAGAAACAATGTGAAACCCTAAACATCCAAAAACATAACCCTAGGATATGAAACACCAAATTATGGGCCCTGTTGGGGTAAATTGGTACATCAATTTCTCGAGGTCTTAAATTTGGCATATGATCTCTGTTTGATGGACATGATACCTTGTTAGAAATATCTATCTGAATATTAAAATTGCTAACAATGAATGTAAAATTCAATACTCACTTTATTTGATTGTGATTTTCCAAAAAAATGCCATTTAGGGCCTCAAAACGACTCTGGAAGTTCGGGACCCAAAAAAAATACTAAAAATAGTAAATTGTGCTACAATTAAGGAAACTGAAAAAATGAAAGAAACAATGGTGGGGTTCTAGGTGGAATAGGTGGGTGGCCACCAATATCCACCTAGATCATTCCTCCCCCCTTAGGAAGTAATGGTCCCCATTACATTGAGTTCCTACATGAGATGAGGAAAATTTTGCTGAACTTGGTCCCTGGTGAGCCACTTGCCCTGGTGAAGGAGTTGGCCTGATTTGACAACTCGATATAGTTGGATCATTTTTTGTCGGTTTTTCTTGATATGTGTTTCCATGATCTGATCATTTATGTCTTATTCCATGCATTCTAGGTTTAACGTTGTTGGTGTGAGTTGTTCTGCCATGTCGGATGTGTCCAGTAGACGTGGAAAGTAGGGCATAAGGAGGTCCACATTTAACACTAGGTGTAGACCAAGGAATGGTAGAATAATAAGCTCGAAGGCATTGTCCCCTACAACCTTGGTGATGGTGTATGGCCCATATCAGAGCAGGTGAATCTTGCAGTGGGGTCCAATAAGGCGTTCCTGTTGTAAGTGTAGCCACACTTTGTCACCCACCTAGAAGTTATGTGGCACCCGATGCTAATCATGTCATTGCTTGTACCTGGAATTGGATTTTTCCAATATTTTACGCACACGTTGGAAGATGTGCAGAATGCACTCAATGAAATTGTTTTCCTTGTCAACTTCAGACTGGACATGAGCTGAATCGACCTGAGTAACCACAAATGGCATGACTACGTTAATGAGACACAGTGGCTGGAATCCCAAGCCCACCTGAAAGGGTTTGTGGCTAGTTGAGCTATGGAGAGCCTGTTGATAGATGTGTTGTACATAGGAGAGGCTCTCATCCCATGTGCATGGGTTCTTTGAAGTGTACATGCACAAAATGTGTATGATCATCTTGTTGATGACCTCTGTCTGGCCACCAGTTTGGGGATGGAAAGTTGTGGACTTGGTGAGCTTGGTGTCCAACATTGACTAGAGGCTGGACTAAAATGTACTGAGGAACCTATTGTCCCGATCTGAGATGATAGACTATGGGATACCAAAGTGTACCCACACTCGTTCAAAGAAGAGTTTAGCAATGGATTTTTTTGCGGTATTCTTCTTGTAGGTTGCTAGAATGGCCATCTTCAAGAATCTGTTGACAACCATGAAAACATAGTAGTTTCCATGCTTAGTAGAAGGAAGGTTTTTCATGTAATCCATGGAGATGGATTCACAAGGTCTACTAGGGGTAGGGAGCAGAGTATATAGGCCTTGCTTTTTGATGGTCAGATTGGCAATGGTGTAAGTAGTGTGGGATCTGATGTACTTCCCGACATCTTGTCGAAGATTCATCTAATAGAAATACTTCTGCAGTACTGCTACTATTTTCTCGACCCAAAAATTCCCATCGACCTAATTTTAGTGTGCTTCCCAAATCATCTTGGGACACTCACTTGAAGGAACACAAAGGTGTCCCAGGTGACATAGCAGTTCATCCTAGAGGTGAAATTTTGGAACTTGCTTACCCTCCAAGGGCGTCTTGTATGTGTGGCTGAATTATGGATCACTCTCATAGAGAAGCAACCAATCTAAAGTTTCATTCCCACAAGGGTTGAGCATGGGGGTTAGCACCACGATCAACAGTCGGCTGAGGCAGTCTGTAACATTATTGGTGCTACCCTTCTTATACTTGATATTAAAATGAAACTGTTGTAGAGATGTGCACCACTTCTGATTGCTATCCTTCTACAAATTCCTTTATGTATGTATGAACTGTAGGGGTTAGTGGTTTGTGTGGATGACCATTTCCTTCCCCAAAATGTAATGCTTCCATTGTCGACAAGCCTACATAATGGAATACATCTCTTTGTCATAAGCGGGATACTTCTGGACTGTGTCGGACACTGTCTCATTGTGATATGCCACTAAATGCCCTTGTTGAGTAAGAACTGCCCCAATAGTATAGTCAGAGGCATATGTCTCGATCTCAAATAGTTGTTGCAAGTGTGGTAATGTGAGAACTAGGGCAGAGAAGAGGCGATGTTTCAACTCTACAAATGCCTTCTGTTGAGATTCAGACCAATTTTTTTTAACTTTCACTCCTCCCTTGATGACTTGTGTCAAGGGCCAAATGATATTATAGAATCCCAACACAAAAATGCGGTATAAATTGGCAAGACCCAGAAATCTGCGGAACTCTGTTAGAGTGGTTGGGGCTGACCAACCCCAAATGACTTGTATCTTCGCTAGATCCACATGCACCCCCCACTCATCAATAATGTATCCTAGATACTAAACCTAAGTCATGCCAAAAGTGCACTTCTCCAAATTGGCACGCAACTTTTGTTGCTGCAATGTTTCGAGGACCTGTCGGATGTGGTGGAGGTGCTCTTCCCAAGTCTGGCTGAAGATCAGGATGTCATCTAAGTATACTACTACAAATGAGTTGGTGAATGGCTGCAAAATGTCATCCATTAGCCTCATGAAGGTTTTGGGAGAATTCGTCAACCCGAAATGCATGACCAACCATTGTAAAAGGCCCTCTTTGGCTTTGAAGGCAGTCTTCCACACATTGAAGGGTTCGATTGGTACCTAGTGATACCCAAACTTCAAGTCGATCTTGCTGAAATATTTTTCCCACTTGATTTGGTCCAGAAGGTCATAAATCTGTGGGATGAGGTACCTATTTTGGATAGTGATCTTGTTCAGCTCCCAATGGTCAATATATAGTCTCCAAGTCCCATCCTTCTTTAGCACCAACACGATCAAGCTCCCATAGGGCGATGAACTCAGTTGGATGTGACCTTTATGAAAAAAATATTCAATCCACATCTTGATTTTTTCATTCTCCAGAATAGAGCATCGATAGATTAGTCCATTGGGTACCAACGCACCTGGGGTCAGATTGATGGGGTGCTTCACCTGATAGTGTTGAGGCACCCCTACAAGTGAGGTGAAGATGTCCCTGTACTCCTCCACTACCTTTTCCATATGTTGTCGTCGTGCGGAGAAGCCCTGTCTACAGGTTGTGGCCACAATCTTATTCTTTCCTAAAGAATAGGTTATCAGGAAAAAAAACTTCCCATTTTTGGAAATGAGCTTACTACATTGTTTTGCAGTAACCAAAGAGATGGAGGCAGGTGGTGCTACCTCCAGTATCCTTTACAACTTATTTACCAAAGTAAAAATAACAACGTGATGCTAAGACTCATACATAGCATGTCGCTTCATCAAGTATGGTTTTCCTAATAATACATCACAAACATCAAGAGGAACAATGTCACATAATACCTCATCCATGAAAGGCTTAATGTTGTAGGGAAGGCAACACTGTTGGCTGATGCAGAGATCTCATCCTTGGTGAAGCCACCCGATGGTGTACAGTTGTGGATGTGTTGTGGTCGGCAAGCCCAACTACTTCATGAACTCTATTGAAATGAGATTCTTTTGGCTCCCATTGTCGACAATGAACTGTAGTGGGGAACCCTTTACCCACATCTAGGAATGGAAGAGGTGCTCCCCTTCCTATGGATCTTCTGGTTCCACCTTATGTATCTTCATGGTTGTAACGGTGGCATTGGGATCCACATCAATAATATTCTTCCATTTTTCCTTCCCCTTATTGGGTTCTGATTCAGATTCAGAGCATGCATCCAATTCAAAAGCCTTCATCTCAGCCACTGGTGACTGCCTGAGGTGACACTCACCTGTGTTGTGAGTGGAGCTCTTATGGAAATCACACCGCTTTCCTGTGTCCTTCTTTGGCTTCACAATGTTGTTCTTTTCTTGCGGCTTTGGCAGGTTATCATGGGCTGCCCTACCTTGGATTTGTCCCTTTTTATTTGGTTTGGAGGAACCATTCCCTTGCTTCTGATTCGCAGATACAAAGTCTCACTTTTTCTACTTGAACTTCTCCTCAATCTTGGCAGCATAATGGTACACTATGCCAAGCAAAGAGATGTTAAGGAACTCCATTTCCTCTTGAATTTATCTGTGCAGAAAATTGTGGTACTTCAACACCAAATGTTTCTCTGAATCTTTGATACCCAATTTTGTGCATAGGGTATGGAACAGATTCATCAACTCATGCACATCTTGATCTCTTTGCTGCCGCAGTGTAGTCCATTGTATGTACTTGTCCTCATAGCTCCCCATGGGATAATATTGTTCCTTGACGGTGCCTCAGAAATAATTCCAAGTGGGT
Source organism: Pinus albicaulis (assembly GCA_034641835.2). NCBI lineage: Eukaryota > Viridiplantae > Streptophyta > Pinopsida > Pinales > Pinaceae > Pinus > Pinus albicaulis. Next base: position 1,465,430,928 of record CM076575.1, read on the forward strand.
GCGGATGAAAACAGATAGGGTTTCCTCTTGTCCTTTTTCTCATAGTAGGTTTCCCACCAATCCTTGACATGCGGGGTAGCTTTGAGGAGTGCAAAGGCAATATTTTTCTGGTTGGAAAAGTCATGAATTGAGAAATACCCTTCTAATAGATTCAAACATATATCTAGGTCGTATGCATCTATTTGGCCCTCGAATATGGGAATTTCAAAGTTTACTTGTACCTTAAAAGGAGTTGCGCCTCCAAAGTGGCTGCTAGATGCAAATGCAATGCCGGTGGGCAGTCATTGAAGGATCTGGGAAAAGTTATCCATCATTGTGTTCCTTTTTTTCTCAAGGGCCTCCGTGAGCAATATTTTGATAGGATCTCTTGCTCCCTCATCTTTCATTTCGTCCCCCATGGACGGTCGTCAGGGTTTGTAAGGCTAATCTTGCAAAGGTTCAACCAGATGAAGCCCTAACTCCTTATACCTCGACCTCGTTGGGGACATGCAAAGAAGGATCGAGAAAGATTAAACCACTTTGATACCACTAATCTAGACTTATCCAGGAATGCAATAAAATACATAAATACACATAAACGCAGAGATGTAGCAGAAATACGAATTCATTTCATTAATATCACATAATTGAAATATGCTTATAGACGGAATGGAAATAAACTAGCTAGGGCACTGGTAGCTTATCTCTAAGAAGAGACGTGGTGGCTACAGGCCTCTGAATTGTGTTACAATGAGGATCGAAGGATGATTTATTATTGAGAAACAATGGAAAACCCTAAACATCCAAAAATCTAACCCTAGGAGATGAAACACCAAACTATGGGCCTTGTTGGGGTAAATTGGTATATCAATTTCCCGGTGTCATAACTTTGGCATACAATCTCTGTTTGGTGCACATGATACCTCATTATAAATATCTATCCAAGGACTACCTAATAGTGAATGTTTGTTGAAGACTCACATTTTTTTATTATGATTTTCCAAAAAAACGTCATTTAGGGCCTTAAAACGGCTCCGGAAGTTCAAGACCCGAAAAAATGCCAAAAATATTAAATTGTGCTACAATTAAGGAAACTGAAAAAAATGAAAGAAATAATGGTGGGGTCCAAGTGGAATAGGTGGGTGCCCACCAATATCCACCTAGATCAATTACTCCTTAACATTACCAATTTTAATTGTTTCTAGCTTGCATCAATGCACCTAAATTGTTGTGATGGGATGTTAGTTACATGTGGAGCATCTTAAACCCTAATTATTATTTTTACTTTAATCTATATATTTTTAACCATTATAAGGAAGACCATGTGAAAAGAGTTATCCATTACACAACTATAAATAAAGCATTTGAGATCACCCAATTCTTCCATCCATCCTTGGAAGGTTACATTGTCAGAATTATGATAGAATCCTCAACACCCTTTCCTCTTGATCTCATCTTTCTAACCTATTTAAATTATTCATCAACCAAGGATGGAGTAACAAGCATACCAAGAAAGCCAAGAATCCATCCCAATGATGGGTTTTGGAGCCCATTTGACTTTACAAAGCAAATCCATGAATGTTTATTGTTTTCTTTCTCATTATGATAATTGGAAATATATATTCTTTCAAAGATAATTGAAAATATATATTCTTCCATATCTTTATATTCACGTTAAGTATATTTGATTTGTATTTTAACTTTTCATGTGAATTAGACTTCAGTATATGAAAAATAATCTGTTCCCATCTAGTTGTGACTCAATCCACAACCCTTAGATAACCATTAATATTAAGAGGGTTGTGTCCACCTTCTGATAAAACTCACCATCAAACTAATAACAATTCAATCCATTGTCAGTTTTTCCCACCTTATGACAAACACTTACCAATCTATTAATAATTCAATCTATTGATACAGAGATATTTCCCATGAATAGAAAAGTGAGTTCCCTATGTCTTTTATAAACAAACTTTCTCCTACTATTGCTTGTTGCAAAAAATTAAGATGAAGGAACTTAAAAAAAATACAAAGACCACGAAAGTATTAAATTTGCATAAGCCACTTGGTACATGTAAAAATTATCAAGGGGAGCAAAGTTCAAATGACTATTCTAGTGCACACGTGTTTTTCTTCTTTGCAATAGCCACTTTGTACATGTAAAAAGTATCAAGGGGAGAAAATTTCAAATGGATATTCGAGTGCACACATGATTTTCTTCTTTACCCAAACTGAGAATAGTTAAACATTATTCTCTTTTTCCATTGTTAATTTTTGAAATAGTTTTTCTTAGCATCGTACAATTCAGATCCACGTGTTAATTTGAGTCACATGGCATTGAAAATACATGGAATAATGTTTACATTAGTATATAGGTAGAATTGGTTTTTTAAGTGGGTAAGATTGGTTTCTTGAGTGGTTGAGATATTTTCTCATCAATAATTTCTCAATTTAAAAATTGCTAGATCTTATGTGCATTATTTATGTATCTTATGTGCATTATTTATGTATCTTGTAATTTGGTTTTGAATGTAATTTACTAATTTTTCTTATGTGTAATCTATCCATCATTTTTTTTTGGGTATCAGGGCTTGTATGGGCTTAACTCCCTAAGGGAAGTCCCAGGGAGATCATAGAAATCTGAGGTTTTATTCTCTGTAAATAAATATGATTGCATGTGAGGGTGTCTTGTTTCCATCTACGTAAAGTTCAATTGTTTGCGTAAGGTTTATTTCTCCGTGTGCTTGAGTGTTTAATCATTTTTTGACAACAGAAATGTGCAGCCCCATTTTCTCTTTCTCGTTGTTAAGGTGGAACCAATCGTCCACTTCTCCTTCAATACTCGATTTGAGAAATCGCTCAGCCTATCAGGGCAATTTCAGTCATGTGGGCGGTCATGTAGCAGTATCTGTGGACCAGTCTTCCATCGCAGCATCCTACAGAGACGAGAACGTGTCCAGTTCCATTGATGCAAATGGGAAGCAACAAATCAACTTCAGAATATTTGTACGGTGATCTCTTCCCGTGACGTATGGATTAGAGGCTTACATTGTTCCTCTCTTTGCTTCGTGTGCTTCACGCTATGAAGTTGGACTTGGAATATGTTTTAGCTGGCTCATCCACACATGCTTGTATCAAATAAATGATTTGGAATCCATGGACATGGCCATTATAGCATTTTTTTTGTAGTTATATTTTGACATTGTCAGGTTCTTATATTTTTACATGAAGGTTTGTGTGTGGCCCTGATTATATTGATCTGCAGAAAATGATTATAAGGAAGAATCACTGGAGTGTGAGCAGATTATACTTATGAACAATGTGTGCAGAAAATGATTATAAGGAAGAATCACTGGAGTGTGAGCAGATTATACTTATGAACAATGTGTGCGACATGTGATACGTGCTCAGGCTGGAGTTTATGCATCAATTCATCAGCCGAGCAAATTCAATCGCCAGACATCACCGTGGTCGAACATTGGATCTTGGATAAGTGTAAAACCAATGTTACACAAGAAACATAATTATGTTCCACGTGGAATGTTTTTTTTTTTTTTTTAATTTAAATTTGGAGTTTGTATAATACAAGTATTAAGTATGGGGTGTCAATTTGTTAAAATTGACCTTTCTCTAACAATTGCCTCATGAAGAAAACTTCATGATAAAGATTGAACCATATAAGCAACTCTTTACTTGTGCCAAGGAGGGACGTAGTATGCTAGGATGACAATAATCGATAAATTATTGTGTAGTTTATCTATTATGTTGTAAATTAAAAAGTGTAGAACTAATTATTGAACAACGAAATATAATTAAACTAGTAGTTGTTGATGCTTTTCGGTGCTGAGAGAACATATTACTAGATTAATTATGTGAACTTGTTAACTGCTGATGGATCTTGTTGTTCTTCGGGCTCCAAGAGCATATGTTATAGGTTATGTTATGAGATCCTTATGTGTGTGAAAAGGTCAAGTTTTTAGATCAAATTTTGAACACGTTCAGCATTTAGACCATCTTCTTAGCAAATGATGGATAGTCAAAAGCGAAATATCTAACAGATGGTGATTGGTCCATAGGATGGTTCGTTACTTGAGAGCTCTTACTGCAGAAAACCCGACGAGCCAAGATGTCAATATTTTTTATATTGAAAAGTTCATTAATGATGGTTAGAGGCAAACTTATTTTAAATGGAGTTCAAGTGGCAGCTCGAAGATAAGGTGGTGAAGAAAGAGCGATGTTTATGAGATTCCAAAGTGGATGTGAGTGATAATGAAGACTAGTATGACTAATGTGACTATCATGTGAATTGTAATTTGTGTTTTCTGTATTAATTTCTGTAATTATGTAATGTAAACATTAAAGGTGGCACTTGGAATAATGCTTACATTAGTATATAGGTAGGATTGGTTTGTTGAGTGGTTGAGATATTTTCTCAACAATAATCTCTCAATTTAGAAATTGTTGGATCTCATGAGCACTATTTATGTGCCTTGTAATTTGGCTTTGAATGTAATATACGATTTATTTTTGTGTGTAATATGTCCATCGTGTCTACTCCTCAAATCTCAACAATAATCTCTCAATTTAGAAATTGTTGGATCTCATGAGCACTATTTATGTGCCTTGTAATTTGGCTTTGAATGTAATATACGATTTATTTTTGTGTGTAATATGTCCATCGTGTCTACTCCTCAAATTTATGCATCATTACAGAATATCAAAAAAAAAATGTGATTCATAATTTTGTGATAAAAAAACAACTAAGGAAAATATAGGGGTTAATATTAGCACGCTGTTAATTTTCCATACTTATTCTAAAAAAAAAATAGTTAATTTCCATTCGCTTAGAATCTACAATATAAAAATGTTTTATCTGAAAAATAGCCATAAAAACCCTATAATAAGATTTGCATATTGAAAACTACTCAAATTAACCAAAATTTCTAAACTTTAAAATAAACTTACATCCTTACAATTTCCCTTGAAAATAACAATGTTAACAATTCAATTACATAATAATAAAATAATAATTCTATTATAATTATGTTTATAATACTTCACTCTATAATATTGATTGTAATAATTCTACCTAGCCAAAAGTCATGAAGGTATTCTTTCTAAAATCCATGTTAGTTCCTCCTCGGTGATTGCACTACGAAGGAACCCAGTTCAGGGTTAATGTACTCCATGCCCAATATAAAACTGAGATTTAGTCCATTGTTGTATATGCTCTAAATTAGATTCATTCCATTTTTATGTATGCTTTTGCCTCTGTATTATAAGAGTTTTCATATTTTTCAACAATTTTGTCCATTGTGTTTTTTTTTTCCTTAATAACTCTCAAAACTTTGTTTTACAATCATTTTAGAGTTGATACCTTCCCTGCTGAATTGAGTATATAGATGCATCTCCAATCCAAATCAATGAATTTGTAACGGAGCCAAAACTAACAAGAGTAGTAGCTGCTTTATTTTTTTTTGGAGCAGCCACAATAATTATCAAGCCAAGTTCTAAAATGTTTCTATGCGGTTTCTCTTTTACAGAAAGTAGCAGTTTTTTTTAATGTAAATATTTGTATTAAAATTTAGAAATTTTGACGAATCTTATTAATTACTAATATGTATATGATATTTTTTTTTAAATATTCTAATTTATAATAATTTGTAATAATTTATAAAGCAAAATAATTTTTCCTTGAAAAACAAATTTTAGAAAAAAAAAATTAATGAATTTCTTGGAAATTAATTCATCAACCACTATCAATCCCTAAATTTTTTCTAAATTTAATACCTAACCCCTAAAATTTTCTTAAGTTTAATACTCACTCAAAGTTTATTTGCATGTGCATTGCCTCTCAAATTGTCCTAAGTTTAATCCTTACTCAAAGTTTATTTGCGTCTACATTGCCTCTCTCATTTAGCTATCCCTCTTGTTCTCTCCCTCGTATTGCTGCTACCACTGTTATGAAAGACACCACCATCCATGTTTTAAGACATACTAGAGATAATACAAAACATCCACTAGTGTCAAAAAGGAAAGAGGAAAACGTGCATCGCTGGCCTCAAGAACTGGTATGTAGATTGGATGGAAATCACTAAATCCATGAGATTTGGTTGACACAGAACTTACTAAGGTAGAGAGGGATCAAATCACTTTTCACTTTAAAAGAGGTTTTCATACCAAGATATTTGATCCTCTCAACACTGGTAGATAAAGAGTTAAGACGGATCTATATTGGTTTAATTTCCCCCTTTAAATAGGTTATATTCCACATGAATACCATGGCTCAATACCATGGGTTCTCAATAGCATGGGTCATTTTTTTTTAATAGGGTTATTGTTATTTTATTTACATTACATTATATTTTTAATTTTAATTTTATTATTTTTTAATGTAATTTGACTTAGTCAATATATTAAACATTACATTACAACATTTATACCATACTAGGTTGGAAAGCCTCTCGGTGCAATTATTTACTTATGGTTCTCGTTCATAATCATCTTAAATTTAGATATCAATTCAAATCATTTTCATGTTATTTATTATACCTTAGTAGGCATGGTATAATATAAAACTAAGAGTGAATCAATAATATAAAACCAACTAATTTTCTAGATTTCTTTTAAATAGAATAGAAAATAAAATGTGCAATTTAAACTCATGCCATCTGTCAAAAACTACATTTAATGCATTTAGTGAATCAGTAATGTAAAACCAGCCAAATTCTTGGATTTATTTGAAATAAAATAGGAAATAAATTTTGCCATTTACTTCTATGACATGGTGTTGCTGCTTTTTATTAGATGGTAAGTATCAATCATGGACTAACTTAAGGGAAATTTCTCCTTGATTTCTAACTAGATTTTATAACAAAATTACTACCCCCATTCACCAAATTAGAAATAGGTGGAGGAATGTCTCATTAACTTTGTTGAAATTTGCAACAATTCAGAAGTAATGACAACTGGGAGTAAATAAGACAAAAACAATTCGGAAGTGATGACAACTAGGAGTAAAGTAGACAAAAAAAAAATTGTCGATAGATGTTGGTGTTAAATAATCCTTCGGGGTTTTTATTGTACAATGTGTAATTAGTTTCATATTCCATTTTTACAGTTAATAAGTTACCGAGGGACAATTGTCTCATACCTAGATTACACATGTATAAATAAGTGATTTTATTATTAATACGATGGTGTTTCATTGTGGAGTTTATTCCTCCTGTGTACAATGGTATCAAAGTGAAGTTATTCATAAAATCCATGTTCTTGTTAGCCATGTGTTCATGTGAATGTGGCATACAGGAGACGTTAGAGTCTGTGATTTATTGATGTGAAACTCCATGTGTTCATGTTATTGTGATAGAAAGGTGAACCTGCCATTGTGAAGGCGAATGAGACTGCAACAGAAACCGTTGAAACACATTGCAAAGACCAGTTACAAACGTGAAAGAACTAAGATGGAGGAGGTTGACTAGTTCTAGATTCGAAGCATCAACGTTCACAGATGTTTTTTCCCATGACTAATGCAGTGAGTGTGAGGCAGTGCGACTATTAACATAAAGAAACAACTAGCATTCCCAACGTGGGGATTCGAGTTGTAAACTTAAAATCTCAGGTTTGTGTACCTCGAAAAATCTGGTCATGAGCTATTGGTGAAATAAAATTTTTTGGAGGCTATATTATTTAAATATAATGATTTTGGTGAATATTTATTGCTATCGGTGGAATTAAAAAATTTCAAGGCCATATTTTGTCTATGAATGTTTATTAATAGTCGGTTTTAATAAGGTGTGGTCAATTTATTTTTTGGAAGAAGCCTACTCAATTTTTTTTTTTGGAAGAAGCCTTTATCACATTTACTGCAATGAATAGGGAATTAAAGTAGTATGTGAATATTGTTTCTTGTGATACTACATTCAAAGACTTAAAGAAGTTGAAAAAATTGTATGATTCACACTCAAGTCTCGAAATTATTCAGTTGTTGAAGTTGTTTAATTTGAAGATGAAGGATAATGATCCTTTGAAGAGTTCCTCTAAAATAAAAGGCATTTTTCATGATATAGAAGCCAATGGAATTGAAGTATATTTATAGTTTACCACTTTTATAAAAGTCCTTCACCCTGTCTATTCACACTATTTGGAATCTCTCCAAGCTCATGGGTAGTTAAAAGACATTACATTTAATAAAGTTGTAAACAAAATAGTTGAGAGAGAAAATGCCTTTAGGAATAAAGAGGCCCCACCTAACTCTAATGTAGAAACTTTGTGCCTTTCACAAAAGGATAATAAGTCTCATGTTGAAACTCCTAGAGGTGATAAAATTAGTAGAGGCTGTGGTAGGAGAAATTATAGAGAGAAGTGGGGGGGGGGGGATAACCATAGAGACAGACAACAAAATGATAGAAAACAAAGGAATTTTAATGATAGACCAACCATCGAATGTTTTAGATGTGGTAAAATTGGTCATATTATTGCTAACTGTAAAATCCTTTGGGAGAAAGTTAGTGAAAGGAGAGAACATTTGAATGAAAAGAAAGGTCATCCACCACCAGATAAAGGAAAATCATCAGAGTTTGCACAATACATTGTTGCTTACTTTAATTTTAATATTAATGATGTTTCAACACTGCATTTTATTTATGGCGAGATAGTTGGATTTTGGATTCAGGAGCCACTTTCCATATGATATTTAGGCGACATTTTTTTTAAACTTGCAGTGATGATATTAATGGTGTTATTTACTTTTCTGACAAGTATCAAAATAAACCATATATAATTGGGTTTATTCGTTTGAAGATATTGAATCTTACAGATTATGTTCTACAAGATGTACTTTATACTCAATAGTTTTAGCTGAATCTGATGTATCTTATCCATATTCGGCAACAGGGGCATTCTATTCATATATTTGATGGCATCATTAAGATACAAAGAGAATATGATCATGCAGTTATTATAACCAACGTGGAAGAAGGTATGCTTTTGAAATTTAATAGTACTTCATCTACTAATTCTCGTGATAATTATGCCCTTTTGGCGCAACAAAGTGATATTATGTCTCCTAGCTTGTTGTGACATGCTCGATTTGGTCACATCAATTATGGAAACATCATAATTATGAAAAATAAAGGTATTAAAGGTCTTCCTATAGTTCCAAGAAAGATTACTCCTTGTGATTCTTGTATTTCTGGAAAACATTGTAAACAACCTTTTCATAATTCTTCTTTCATATATTCAAGAAAATTAGGTGTTATACATTTAGATTTATGTGGACCTATGCATGTTGCAACTGCAAATGGAAATAAATATGTGCTGACATTTATTGATGATCACCCAAGAATGCGTTGGTTGTATTTGTTGAAAGATAAGTCATAAGTGTTTGAAGTTTTTAAAACTTTTCATTTGATGATTAAAAATGAAACTCAACAGAATATAGGCATTCTCAGAACTCATAATGGCGGCGAGTATAATTCTCACTTATTTGAAAAATATTTGAAGGACAATGGAACTAAAACATCAAACTACCATACCTTGTAATTCATAACATAATGGCTTTGCGGAAAAAATGAATAGAACTTTGCTTAATATGATTATATCTTTGATGTTTTTTAAGTATATGAAGTTTATGTGTTGGGGAAAAATAATTCTTTGTGCATATTATATTAGAAATCGTTGTCCTTCTTCTATTAGTAACAACGAAACTCCTTATGAACTTTGGTATGTAAAATCCCAACTGTTCAACATATCAAAGTTTTTGGATCAAAATGTTATGCTTTGGTTCCTAAGAAACAAAGAAATAAATTAAGAGCAAGAAGTCAAAAATGTATATTTCTAGGTTATTCTAATACTTCCAAAGTGTGCAGGTTGTATGATGAATAAAATAAGAAGTTCATTCTTTTCAGATATGTTATTTTTCTTGAATCAGATAAAGATAGTTCCATTGTTGATAGGCAACTGGCTCATTTGGAGAAATATGAATCTAAAAAGTTCTATTTTGAATCTGAAAATGATGTTACACACACTGAAGGCGAGGGGGGGCATTCTAGATCAATTTGTGGTTTTTCCATCTTTTACTCATGAGGATGTTTCTTCCTAATAAAAATTGGAGGATAGTGTTGTTTCTGCAGGGCCAAAAATTGTTCCTGAAGAACATGTACTTCAAGATGAAGAACCATCACAACCACTTCAACAACCTTTACAAAGATCTACAGGTGATCGAAAAGTTCCAATAAAGTATGATGGTTTTGAAACTGGAAATTATTCTAAGGATGATTCTGGTAATGTTTCTCATGAATTTGAATTCAATCATTATACAATTAGCGAACCCAGTTTTTTTGAAGAATATGCTAATTTTGAATGGAAGGATGCAATGAAAAAGGAGTATGATGCACTTATTAAGAATGTAACTCGGAGGTTAGTGGATCCTCCTACAGGTGTCAAACCTATTGGTTGCAAATGGTTGTATAGTATAAAGTACAAGCTAGATGGTTCAATTGATAAATACAAAGAAATGCTTGTAGCAAAAGGCTACGCTCTGAAGGAAGGTGTTAACTCCAAAGAGACATTTACTCCTATAGCAAAATGGGGCACAATTAGAATTTTTTTTTCTCTTGCAACCCATAATAGCTAGAAGATAAACCATATGGATGTCAGAACAACTTTATTGAATGGATATTTGAAGGAGAATGTGTATATGTTTCAACCAATATTTTTTTTTTTCAAAGGAAAAGAGAAAAAGGTATGTAAGTTAGTAAAGAATTTGTATGGACTGAAACAAGCATCTCGTGCATGGAATGAAAATTTAACTAAACACTTTCTCAAGTTGAATTATAAGTTATTTGATCTAGATGATGCAACTATTTTCGTTAAGAAGATTATAAATCTAGTCGTATATCTGATTGTGTATGTATATGATTTGATGATTACAGGAAATAATGATGGCTATATAGCATCCGTTAAAAGAGACTTTATGAAATTTTTTGAAATGGCAGATTTGGGTTTATTACATTATTATTTAGGGATTGAAATTGATCAAAAACCCCAACACATTTTCATTTCTTAGAAAAATTATATTGGATAATTATTGGACATATTTGGGATGCGGGATTGTAATCATGTCGCTACTCCTATGAAGAATAATTTGAAACTTACTTCCACTGAAGGAAGCATGTTTGATGATCCAACAAATTATAGGACTCTTGTTGGAAATTTAAATTTTCTAACTACTACTCGACCTGACATATATTTTGTTGTAGGTATATTTTCCAAGTTCATGCATCAACCATGTGAAGTTTATTAGAATGCAGCAAAGCGAGTGTTTAATTATTTTGCTAGGTGTTGGTGCTTTTCTTCTAGTGCTCAAAGCTTTGTATTTTGGAGGAAAGGCACTCAAACATATGTCATAAAATATTCCAAATTTGTAGATTTCCATCTCACTGCCTATTCAGATTTTTATTTTAATGGAGATAAGGAGAATGGAGTCTCTACTTATGGTTGTTTTATGAGCCTTGGATCAAAATCCATCAATTGAATACTTTTATGAGAAACAAAATTCTTCAACTCCACTACTTGTTGACAACTCTTCTACAATTCAATTGGCCAAGAATCCCAAGTTTCATGATAAAATAAATCATATTAACACCAAATATCACTTGATTCAAAACTATGTAGAGTCCAAAGTTATTCATGTGACATATTTTCCTACTACAGAGAAGATCGCAGACATATTTACAAAGGAAATTGGATGTGAAAAGTTTGAAAAGTTAATATTGTTACTTGGCATGTTAGATGTCCATTCAGATTAAGGGGGGAATGTTAACTAATCCTTCGGGATTGTTATTTTACAATATGTAATTAGTTTCATATTTTGTTTTTACAGTTAATAAGTTACCAAGACACAATTGTCTTGTACCTAGATTGCACGTGTATAAATAAGTGATTTTATCATTAATACGATGGTCTTTCATAGTGGAATTTATTCCTCCTATGTACAATATTTGGCTAATTTTCCAACATAATCTCGGATCTAAAGGGGCAGAGCCATATAAAAAAACTAGAAAAAATTCATGATAAAATGGTAGCACTCACCACTTTCACACAAGAGGGATTTTTCCATATTCACTGCAAGCGAGAGGCCTAGAAAGTAACCTTGCTATGGGGATCAACTCAGGGAAGAGGAGCTTGGCTCCATATTTGCACATTGTTTTTTTTTTTAAGTGAAGTTTAATACCATTTATTTTTCAATTGTTTGTTCATTCCTTTTTACTATATTGATAGGTGAAAAAAACCATGGTTTATAGACCTTAGTTTTGTTTGAATTTTGGTACTTGGAAATACAATTTATATGACTTCTTTTGTTGATGGCCATCCCCAGTAATCAGTGATGGTTTTTTTGTTATTTCGTTGATATTCAAATCCAAATGTTATTGATGGGGACAATATTCCCTTCTTTGTCATGAGTCCTATTTATTGGAACTATTATCAATTAAAAAATGATGGTGGGAGGCATTCTACAACTCTGTAAATAATAAAATATTTTTTTTTTCCAACCAAAGGAAATCATTTATAATGTTGTATCAAAATAGAGAAATAAATGCATATGGAACATTTTTTTCTTTTTACATTCTTTCATACAAGATTGGAGTAGGTTTATTGCATGATGAAGATATTACCTATACTATTATAGGATTTACGAGCATATTTGGATCATTCTAAGAACTTACTATCCCTCTATTCCTAAAATCTTTCTAGTGAAAATTTGTTGAAATCCAATAAATGATGCAAATCTATTTCTACTTAGCAAGACCCTGCCGCGAAGATGAGAGTCATGTAAGCATAAGAGTGGCAGTCTCACATGTTTTTAGGATATATTAATAATTATCTATTACTTTTCATCAATAAAAATTGTATTTCTGGAATAAATGACCCATTTCCAAATATTTTTAATTTCCAGTAGTTATCCAAAATATGGCTTCCATCATCAATCAAGTGTTTGAAAGCCTAGTCATGGATAGATGTGTATGTTACTTTTTGAACTACATGCCAAATGAGATTATTCATATTTCAATTACTTGAAATTTTTAGAATTATCTAATATGCTTATCTCTTGCCTTCATCTCACAAATGCATACAATCACCATGGTTTTTTATTTCTTTACATGTGTGTCTATATATATGCAAAGGTGCAATAATACATTGAATTCATGTAATTCAATTTGTTTGATGATTTTTTGAAAGCATAATTTGTAACTTAAGTGGCAGAAACTAAGCTAACATACAACACTTGTTGTTATACATTTTTTATGTAAAGACTTGCTTAAATTATGTTGGGAAGTAACTAATGGTAATGGTAAATGTGTTTGCAACTTTATCCATAATTAAGGTGTAAAATATGTGAGGTAGTTATCCAAATGGCATTATCTTGTGCAAAGGCTGCAATAAGGGTTTCAAGTTATTTTCCAATCAAATGTTTGAAAATTAGTTTTTTAAATAATATTGAAAAATAAATATTTATTTTTCCAAGTTAAACATTATAAGTTGCATTGTTCAATGTTAAACTACTAATAACAAAATAAAATCTTATGACCATTAAATAATTAAAATGTAACTTAATTATTTTATAATATTTAAACTGATTTTAGAATAAATATTATTAATTTACAAGTTAAAAATTAATGAATATTGTTATAAACCTGTTTAAAATTTTATTAGTAAAATTAAATAACTTTATTCATAAACAAATAAAATGAGATAAACACATTAGTGGTGATATATATATATATATATAGTAAACCTCTAGGGTCTACCGTCATTCCTCCTCGAGATTCTTTTGTTGTTCAAGTTGTCTGAGAAACCTCTAGGGTCTACCGTCTTTCCTCCTCGGGATTTTTTTGTTGTTGGAGTTGTCCGAGATCCTAAAGGATTGACCTATGACTTGAGGAGTCACGACCAAGGGTGCAACTACCCCCTTATGAGGTTTGATCTTGGGTCGCCTTGCTAAGGAAGCCCATGCTCAACCAATTGTGCTAGTAGGACTTGACTACTCATGAATATTAACTTATTACAATTAATAATATTAATTATTAATTAACAATAAAATATCCAAAAATTACAAATAAATATTAAAACAAAGTATTCAAAATCATAATAACATATTGAAATGAAAAAGCTATAATATTATTCAATACACATTAACAAAGACTAATATAAGAACTAACTAATTCCATTGGTAATATTCTAAATCAAAAATTATTTATGTAACAACTATTTAATATTAACAGGAGGAAAAGAAATATAATATTAATTAAAATAAAAAAATTTAGTTTATGAAACTCCCATCAACTATGGTAACTGTGACTTAGTAAAAAGCTATAATATTATTCAATACACATTAACAAAGACTAATAAGAACTAACTAATTCCATTGATAGCATTTACGGAAACAACATGAAAACCATTAATAATATGTAGAATGTCAATTTAAAGAGCTAGAGTAAGACAATCTGCAAAATTTATGTTGTTTCTTAACAGAATGTTTCCATATAATTTTCTATCTGGTGATGAAATGAGAATCAACATTAGATAAAACTTGTTAACATCTCTATTCAAAGAAACTAAATGCAAATGTTTTTTTTGTCAGCAAAAAAACATAATAACATAAAACCATATAATAATACTAATTTAATAGACAAAATGGTTTCCATACTAATAAATAAAATATTTTTTTAATAATAGATTATGCTTATGGGGAAACATGATGGCTTCAACTGCACTGATGCGACAGCTAGGGTTCATCCTTAGTCGAACACTGCTTCTTTGGTTTTACTTTTCCTTTACGATGGGAGCTTCTTATTCTAATTATGTCACTGGCAAGATTTTGGCTTCCTTTTTCTCGAAAGTACATTGCATGTTACCCTATGATTTAGGTGTTGCAGCTTCTCATCCTACTATTATGGCCCCCTTGGCAGTGAAAAAAACATCCATTTCTGTCAAGGCAGCAGGCTCAGTTTCTGTATATCATGATGTGAAGTTTCCTTGTGCCTCACCTCGAGCTCACTCGGTGGTGGAAACTAATGCGATATTTGTTCCTACTACAGCTCGCTTGGCATTGGGCTTGGTTCCATCACCTGAGACCACGCCCTCTTCAAGTTTGGTTTTATTTAGTCTGGCTGCACCTTCGTTCACCATTTTTGATGCGGTGGAATCTTCTCTAGGCTCCCGCCCTTTGGGGTTTTCCTCTCATCGTGAATATATAAACTTAATTTCTATAAACTCTATTTCTAGTTTCCCCCATCAGGGGCCACATTCTTCACCTTCTCGTGATCTTTTAAAAACCCATGTTTCGATCTCCTCTAGGATTCCAATCCTTGACATTTGTACTTTATGTTTCGAGTGTGGTTGAGACTATAAGCAAAGCTAAATTCTTCTGTGATGCTAGATTAATATGTGGGTTATTTGGATTGTGGCCAAGAATGGTTGGCCTTCACTCATGGATCTCCGAGCAGTGGAAACCACGCCTTTCTAACAAATTTTTGGTTTATGTAAGGATTCCTAACTTTCTTGGTCATTGGTGGAATATTTTCTCTCTGTCTCAATTCCTAATCCATAGGAAAATTTATATATTTAGAAGTTGATACAAAATTATACTTAAAGCCTATATATGCACCCATGTGTGTGGAAATGGATTTCAATAAGATATTCCCTATTGAAATCAAATTAACATATCCAAAATTTTCATAGATATAAAAACTAGACTATGAAAATATCTTTTTTTTTTGTAGAGGTTGTTATGAGACGAGTCATTCCATCAAATATTTCCCCAAAGCTAGGAAAAATACAACATAGAAATCCAGTTGAAAACCTCAATGGTGGGAGGGGAGGGATCCACCTTTGACCACTACTCAATATATAAGGAGATCCCTCCTTCAACCTCTAAAAAGAGGAAAATATGCAAAAGCAAAACCGAGGAAAAATGAATTCAAATGTGGACGATTCTAACAGTTCATTTAAGGACAGGACAACAAGTGTTGCATCAAATACTCACACAGCGAGATCTTATGCTTTCCGCAATGAGAAATCTATGGAAAATGGAATTCCAATATCATATACAAATAATGATCTCTCTTAGGCATCTCCTTTCCCATCCAAAATATTGTTGAATACAACTAAAACTAAAGAAGCTTCGGTTTTAGCTAAGGCAGCAAATAGATATTTCGCTCCTTGAAAATCCCTCCAAACGAAAAAGGATGGGCATGATCCTTCTTCCTTAGGAAAATACAAAGGAACCAAAATACTCGCTTAATTCATGTTTTCAACAGATAACAGTAGAAAGGTGTTATCATGGGAAAACCATGAAAAAGTGATCCTCCCTCATCTCATACAAAAGACAAATTCTAAAAGTAGTCTAACCCCAAATATGGGCGACTCTACAACATCAACAAAAAATGGGATTTGGACCCAAGTTACAACAAAAAATGGGGTTTGGACCCAAGTTAAAAGAAACTCAAAAGGAAATTCTCTAGGAAAGATGAAATCCTAAACCAAAAATGAAAATAAAATATGTGTGGTAAAGCTATTTGAATTTTAGGATTTGGAAAGTTTTTAAGTGGAGCAATTCCAATCTTCAAGTGGAGTGGCATAACCAAGTAAGGTTTTGAGTTTTTCCTATGTGTTCTGATTTGAATCTTCAAGGAAACTTAGAAATTCCAGTTTTCTAAAGATATGTAATGGTTTGGGTCAGAGATCACTTTTATTAATACAAAATACTAGTAGTTTCTTAAAAAAATAAAAAATATATATATAAAAATAATTTTAATCAAATACATATTGCTAATGTGGAAACAATTTGTAGAAATTTGAATAGCTGATATGTTATCCACCGAGATTCTCCTGATCACACACTATTTTATCTTCATGCACAATACAAAATATCTTCTACCATTGATCATTACATGTGGAAATAAAATCAATTGCATGCACACATTAAAACCATAAACAATCACACATATGAACACAGTATTTCATGGGAAAGCTTAAAGATGAAAACCCCCAAATATCTGTATATTACATGTCATAGAGATCATGTAACAATCATTGTACAAAGCTCCTCACAAGCTCTCAGCAAAACCTGCAATTGCTACACACTAATCAAGCTAGATCTAGCAAAACACATGCTCCAATCTCTACCACCTGATAGCCTGCCTCTATAGCGTAATCAATGCTGTAGAATGGCTCATAAATAACTTCAAACCACCTGGCTTGTATTGCGCAATCCTCATTGGCTTCTTCACTCACTGGTTGTTGCAAATCATGCAACAGTATAGTCACGACTGATAGTCACACTTCTCTTTCACCTATCTCTTCACTGGTCTCCACTGAAACTGTCCATGCACTGAAGTTAACTGATGTATTCTTTAGTTGATTAATGATTTTATAATTAGTGAATTAATTATTAATTAATTCACACGACTCTCACTAGTGTATCAATCAGTTAGACTAGATACAACTAGCTCAACTATGTTTAGATTAGTTAAACTGAACACAACTCCATTAACTTCCTCAATCAACTCCACCAAACTCTGTCACATGAGTTCTAACTGAAGTATCCATGCAATAGCTCCACTTAACCCTCAGGAATAGCGTAATTCCTTCTGTCAGCTCTTGTGCCACATCTATGCACTTAACTTAAGTGCTCCAAGAGAATAAGATAATGTTTATAGTCCAAATATTATTAAGAGCTAATAATATCCGACATATATATTTTTAGACTGGCAATCTAAAAATAGATTCTGCCCAATATGTCTAAAAATATAATTCCATCTATTTTTCCAACTTGATCAACCCTCCACAAATAGCATCCTGCAACTCATAGAATCATGATCGACATGTCTAAAAATAGACATAGTCTAAAAATAGGCTTTGTGCCAAAAATAGCCTGCGGACCCACTTAGTGAAGGCGACTTCTTTCCACTAAGCTCATCATCTTGTTGCAATCTCAACACTCCCTCTCAACAAGATAAGGGTTATCTGTCACCCCTATCCTGCCTCTGTGGTATTTGAATTTTCTCCTGGTGAGCGCCTTCGTCAAGATATCAGCATCCTAATCCTCCGCGGGAATGTATGAAAGTAACATGATCTTTTGTTGCACACAATATCTGATATGATGATACTGGATGTCAATGTGTTTAGATCTATCATGAAATACTGGATTAACCGATAGTTTAATGGAACTCTGATTATCACAATAAATCAAAGTAGGATCTAAGTGTGAACTGAACAACCTAACCAGGATCTTCCTCATCCATATAGCCTCGCATGCAGCCAAACTCGCTGCTATATACTTGGCCTCTGCTGAAATGAGTTCCATGGATCTCTGCTTCCTACTGTACCAAGAAATTGCTTTCAACCTGATACTAAAAATCCCTCCAGATGTGCTCTTTCTATCTGTTGGGCTCCTTGCCCAATCTGCATCCGTGAAGCCACACAGCTTCACCTCATCTGACTATCTGTACCATAATCCATATCCCGATGTGCCTCTGAGATATCTCAATACATGCTTGCTTGCCTTCGAGAAGAGCTTGGTAGGCTTAACCATAGCTTGTGAAAGCTGGTTAATAGCATAGCATATGTCAGGTCGTGTATTGACTAGATACATAAGAGACCCCACCAACTATCGATAAATAGTGGCATCCACTACCTCCATCGAAGTAGCATCCTCCTTCCTCCATCCACTAGGAAGAGGAGTATCAACATGCTTGCAGCCATGCACATTGAACTTCTCCAGTATCTCCTGGGCATACTTGCCTTGAGAAACAAACACTCCATCACTGCACTGCCAAATTTCCAATCCCAGAAAATAATGAAGGAGGCCCAAGTCCTTCATCTCAAACTCCTTTGCAAGATCAACCTTGCATGAGTGTATCAACAGTTCATCACCCGTCAAAATAAAATCATCTACATAAAGTACAATGATCAGCAACTTACCCTCCACCACTATCCGTATAGGTTTGATCCACCTCACTTGGAGAATCCAGTGTCTCGGGTAAAATAATCGTCATCCGTGTGTACCAAGCACGCGAGGTGCTTGTTTCAACCCATGCAGCGCTCTCTTGAGCCTGCACACATGCGACTCGCTGCTGAAGATCTCGAAACCTTTGGGCTGCTCTATGTACACCTCCTCCTCAATCACCCCGTTGAGGAATGCAGTCTTCACATACATCTGATGAATGTGCCACCCCATCTGCACTAAGAGAGCAAGAATCGTCCGTATGGAAGAATACCTTGCTACAGGTGAAAAGGTTTCCTCATAATCGATCCCCTAAACCTGTGAGAAGCCTTGGGCAACAAATATTTCCTTGTACTTCTGTACACTCCCGTCAGCTGTTTGCTTCACTTTGTAGATCCATCTCGAACCCACCAATGTTTTCCCTTTTGGTCTTGAGACAATCTCCCATGCACTGTTTCTGACAATCGAATCATACTCTTCCACCATGGCATCTACCCATGCAGAATCCTCCACAACTTCCTCGAAAGAGGATGGCTCCATCACGATACACTTGCTCATAAGAGCCATGTATCCAGTATACTGTTCAAGTGACTGTCTCTGTCTGCACTGTGATGTAGGTGCTCCTACAACCTTCTCTACATCTTGAGCCAGTCGCTCAGCTTCTGTAGTGCGCTTCCGCCCTTTGATGGTTGGCGCTGCATGAGTGGTCTCTTCCACTCCATGAACCTCCTCTTGTAGCTGATCCACATCTAGAGACTCATCCTTAGGAACTAATAGCTCCTCATCTGCATGCAAGTGTGGCTCCCTCTCAAGTGAACACTTCATGGCTTTCTCCTCATGAAATTTTATATCCCGTTGCACAACAATATTGCGACTGTCTGGAAAATACACATGATAGTTGTGGGGTGTATCAATGTACCCCACAAATATACCAACCTCTGCAGTCAACTCCAACTTCTTCCTAGCATCCTTCGTCACATGAATGTAAACAAGTGAACCAAAAATCCTCAAATGAGAAATATCAGGCTTCTTACTAGAAAATGCCTCCTCGGGTGTACTCATGCCAAGTATCCTGTGAGGACAACGCTTTTGCACATATAATGCAGTATTGCATGCCTCAGCCCACAAGTGTATGGGAAGGCCCTGATCATGCAACATCGCCTGTGCAGCACCCACAATCTTTCTGTTCTTCCGCTCAACAACCCCATTCTGTTGTGGGTTATGAGGTGCTATGAGCTCTCTTCGAATTCCTTTTGCGCTACAAAAGTCCTTGAATTCACCAGAGATGAATTCACCACCATTTTCACTCCTAAGAGCCTTCACCTGCTTCCCCGATTCTTTCTCAACCAGTGCCTTGAACTCACAGAACTTTGAGTATGTCTCGCTCTTCTTCTGCATGAAGAAGATCCAACACTTACAAGAAAAATCATCAACAAATATCACATAGTACCTGTGCTTTGCTATCAAAGCTACTAAGAAAGGTCCATACGTCTCTGTGTGAATTCTCTCAAGGATCGTCGTGGCGCGACTATCCTTCTCATGAAAGGTGGCTTTCACAAATTTTCCCAAGGTACATCCCTTACACTGATCTAACTATGCAAGAGTACCCTTAGGAAGCCCAGTAGAAATCTGCTGCAGTATCTTCAAAGCTCCATGGTGAAGGTGGCCCAATCTCCAGTGCCATAGCTCACCATCATCTCGGCTCACCACTCCTTTTGCCTTGCATGCCATTGCTGCACAACCATCTATTGCAATTGATAAAGGTTCTTAACTCGAACCCCTATCCTTCGAGTCTCACCAGTTGCCTTACTGCGCAAGAAAGCCTTTCCCTCGCTAAAGACAACATCATATCCCTTGTCTTCTAACATCACCACAGAGATCAGATTCTTCTTCAATCCTGGAACATGCATCACTTCCTTCAATACGAAGGGTTTACCAGACTCCCTCTCAAAGGAAATGTATCATACCGTCCATCGTATCTGCACATCATCACCCATCTCGATGTGCACTCCAAGATCTTTCCTCATCCGTATCGCAAACAAATCTCGATCTCCCGTCATGAAAAGAGGCACCATCACAAGAAAACCCACACCGAACCCATTACACTTTGAGACCAAGCATGCGGATCACGAAAAATCCAACTCAACAGAGGCTGGCCTCTCAGTATGAGATTCATGCCTGTTTATTTTTCTTCTTCTATGGACAATTAGTGGCGTAATGTCCGTGTTGGTGACAGTGAAAGCACTTCACCTTGGACATGTCCTGCTTCTTGCCTTTCTCACCGGATTGAGAAGCATTCTTCTTGCTCTTCCCCTTCCTTTCTTTGGCAGCCAAAGCACAATTTTCTTCATCTAAGTTCTTTGATGAAGATCCGTCCCTGGTACTTCGCCTTATCTCCTCTTGCACAAGATCCGACCAAAGTCGCTCCCATCCTGGCAATTTCTCCCGACCATTGACAGAGTCCTGATAGGAATGCCAACTCTTCGGAAGCCCAAGGAGAGCCAAGCTCACCAAGTCCTCATCATCAACAGTCACCCCCACACTTCCCAACTCATCCCTACATTGGATGAAAATTCGTGAGGTACTTGGGCATACTGTCGCCTTTCTCCATTTTTTATGTTTCGAGTCTATCCTTGAGCGCCAACTTCCTCCGATCACCCTTGCTTTGAAATAAAGCCGTCAAAGCTTTCCACATCAAGAATGGAGAAGCTTTACCCATGAAGGCTAGATACTATGTGATCCTTCACACCTTCCAACAGAATCCTTTGACACTTTGTTGTCTTCTTTTGCCATGCGTCAAGTGCGGCAGCATTGCCAGAAGCAGGTTTTGGAATTTCTGCATCTATGAACTCCTTCAACCCATTGTCATCCAGCACCGCCTCCATCCTATCCTTCCATGCAATATAATTCGAGCTTCCCTCAAGGGCATACTCCAATCGCAATCCGTTGAAATACATCTCAACTTCGACACCAAGAAAACACTACTGCAAATTCGAATTCCACCAGCACAAAACTCAACCGCTTCAATGTTTTTCAATTTCTCCAATGATCAATATCGCTCTGATACCATGTAGAAATTTTGAATAACTGATATGTTATCCACCGATATTCTCCTGATCACACACTATTTTATCTTCATGCACAATACAGAATCTCTTCTACCATTGATCATTACATGCGGAAATAAAATCAATTGCATGTGCACATTAAAACCATAAACATTCACACATATGAACACAGTATTTCATGGGAAAGCTTAAAGCTGAAAACCCCCAACTATCTGTATATTATATGTCATAGAGATCATGTAACAATCATTGTACAAATCTCCTCACAAGCTCTCAGCACAACCTCCAATTGCTACACACTAATCAAGCTAGATCTAGCAAAACACATGCTCCAATCTCTGCCACCTGATAGCCAGCCTCTATTGCGTAATCAATGCTGTAGAATGGCTCATAAATAACTTCGAACCACCTGGCTTGTACTGCGCAATCCTCATTGGCTTCTCCAATCACTGGTTGTTGCAAATCATGCAACAATATAGTCACAACTGATAGTCACACTGCTCTTTCACCTATCTCTTCACTGGTCTCCACTGAAACTGTCCATGCACTGAAGTTAACTGATGTATTATTTAGTTGATTAATGTGTTTATAATTAGTGAATTAATTAATAATTAATTCACACCACTCTCACTAGTGTATCAATCAGTTAGACTAGATAAAACTAGCTCAACTATGTTTAGCTCAGTTAAACTGAACACAACTCCATTAACTTCCTCAATAAACTCCACCAAACTCTCTCACATGAGTTCTAACTGAAGTATCCATGCAATAGCTCCACTTAACCCTTAGGAATAGCGTAATTCCTTCTGTCAGCTCCTGTGCCACATCTGTGCACTTAACCGAAGTGCTCCAAGAGAATAAGATAATGTTTATAGTCCAAATATTATTAAGAGCTAATAATATTCGACATATCTATTTTTAGACTGGCAATCTAAAAATAGATTCCGCCCAATATGTCTAAAAATAGAAGTCCATCTATTTTTCCAACTTGACCAACCCTCCACAAATAGCATCCTGCAACTCATAGAATCATGATCCACATGTCTAAAAATAGACATAGTCTAAAAATAGAATTTGCGCCAAAAATAGCCTGCGTGCCCACTTAGTGAAGGCGACTTCTTTCCACTAAGCTCATCATCTTGTTGCAATCTCAACATAATTTGAATAAGTGGAATCCAAATTTGACATAAAAATGGCTCCTTTCTAGTGTATGACATTGACATTGGACTTCCAAGCTTTCACCTTCCCCTCTTTCCATAAATCTAGTGTTCCACTCTCTATTTCAAGATTGTGAATGTAAAATATATGATATTTGCATTTCTTCATATGATTCCAATCTCAATATGTGCTCTAGCATATTTCAGCAGCTTATACAATGAGAAAACCCCATATTCAACAAGTACAAACTCTAGAAGCAATGCTCAACATGTACATTCTCAATCTAATAGAACATAGTAGGTCAGTGATGGGATAGCTAGTAGAACATAGTAAAAAAATAGTTTCTCTTTTCATGGAGGGAAGTGCATAAAATGGGTAGGGAAACTTAGTTCCTACCACTTAAGTGGATATCATGTTTTCATAAAAATGCAAATTGATATATGAAATGGAAAATTTAAATACCAACTAAGGGGAAAGGATTTGCATTAATTTTGGTGGGTAGTAACCATTAGTAAGTTTGCACATTTACATTTTTACTCTACTTATTAAATTGGTAAACAACACATAAATAAAGGCGTGCAATAACTCTTGGTAAGTATATTTATTTATATCATGTTCCTATCCATTTTTTATGAAAATGCTTGGTTAAATTTTAAAATATTTTAATTTTAGTTGCTTTTGTTATGAATCTTAAGAATGAAAAATCACTCCACAAATATATAAAATTGATGGCATAAATATTGCAACTGCATCCAAAAACTATTGCAAAAACATATGAGGCAGTTATCTACATGGCGCAAAGACTACAATAAGACCTTCAAATTTATGGTACAATGAGATGTTTGAAAACAATTTTGGCAATAATATTGGAAAATAAATATTTGTTTTTCAAAGTAAAACATTATAAGTTGTATTGGTCAATGCTAAACTGATGGTGGTAAACGAACAAATTTATTGCTAGATTCCTCTCTTGGCAGGGACTAGTAAAGGAACTCCTTTTTTAATATTTATATTTTTTTAAGGAATATATTCAACCTGTATTTCACATATATATCTAACAACAACAACTAGCCTTTAAAAATGTAAAACCTTCTAGACAACCTTCTCAACAAAAACATTATTACTACAATAATACAATATTATTGTCCCTAGGTAGGATTAGATTCTTTGTAGCCACAATTCAAAATTATACTTAACAAAACTTAAATTGACTGAATTTTAAATCTTAACACTAACTTGAATTTAGTATTTTTACTTTAGTTTATCTATATTTAAAATAAGTGGCATGTATTAGCTACTATGTAGCATTAAAGGTAAGTATGCACATCTTAATAAAATTTAACAATCAAATCTCTAATTTTCCTAAGAGATAAGTATATATATCTTAGAAAAATTTAAGAAGTAAATCTCTAAAAGAGAGAAATTTAGGAGTGATCTTAAAAATAAATTATTATTATTTATCGCATAATATGTATTCATAATCATTTTAAATTCAAATATTAATTTAGTACTTTATTTCTTTGTCATTGAAAACTTTTGAATTACATCTATATGTTATATTGATAGTTAATTAGTAATCTTACATCTATATATTATATTGATAGTTAATTAGTAAATCTTATGTTTGTTTCACTTAGAAATTAATCCAACAAATATATGCATATATTAAAGTATATACTTAAAAAAAAATGGCGTTAAGTCATGATTACTTGTATTGTAAATTTATTATCTCTATGACATTCCTGTTATTTGGATTTGAACTATTTTATATTCATTAGTTATAAAATCCAAATTTGTTCTCAATCTTAAGATTTGACTAAGTGTGGACACTGCAACCATTTCCTCAACACAGGAAAATGTGTAACTAGGACAAGCTCAAGGGCCCTCAATATTTATTAATGAGTATACAAACAAAAAAATTCTTCACCTATGTCCCCAAATTCAAAGGAGACAATATACATTGTGTAGAAAATCCACATAGATTCAACTAATATTGTAATATGCTAAAACAAAATACTGAATCTATTTTTACAAATTGTGGAAACTAATTATGATTGCATAATCACATGAATAAGAAAGAGAAATAATTTCAATCACACAACACAAGATGTATATGGGAAAGTGTTAGGTCCCTATATTACTAGTATAGTACCTTATTGTTGCTAGTGTAACCCCCTTATTGTTATTGTTTTACCCCTGTAACCCCAATATTGTTATTATTGTGCCCTTACATTATTATTGTTAGGTCGGCTAGGATTATATTGTGACCCCATGGACTCCTATATATAGAAGAAGGTTTTTTCATTTGTATCATCCAAGAATTGTTCATTTATGTAATTTAAAGGAGGTTGCCCCCTCGAAGTGGCCTATTTCTAAGGCGTTTATCTCTCTTTTCTTCTATTTTTGGAGCTGGTTTCATAACATTTGGTATCAGAGCTTTGGATTTTAGGGTTTTTCTGCTCCAAAAATTTCATCGTGGAATTTTCACTAGAATTTTTTTTCTACGAAGGTTCAAAAGCTGAAATTTTTACAGAGCGAAGCCGCAATCTTGAGGAACATTGTGTAAAAATTTCAGATCTTGGTTCACAATATTTTCGAAGATATGATCTGTGGAAGTTAGGGATTTTTCAAGCTCTCGAATTTCACCTAAACAGGTCATCGTGGAATTTTCACTATAACTCTTTTTCTACGAAGGTTTAGAAGCTAAAATGTTTACAGAGAAAATCTGAAATCTTGAGGAACATTGTGTAAAAATTTCAGATCTTAGTTCACAATATTTTTGAAGATATGATCTATTCAAGTAAGGGTGTTTTTAGGCTCTTGAATTTCATCTTAAACTGGTGAGCGTGGGAAAATCATCATAACTCTCTCTCTCAGCATCAGATTTAAATTCTGTAAAAATTGGCTGCAGGTACATGGACTGTAGTTTCCTGTATATCAATTTCAGAGTCGAAGGAGGAAACAATGACATGTGGCATGTCGTACAAGTCCGTTCTACTGAACCAATCCATAATGAGGTCATTGTGGGAGATTGGGCATAACTTTTCCTTGAAGAATCCAAATCAATTCAGACATGTGACATTGGAAAGAAAAATCAGAGGGCTACTACATGACCGAATTTTAGATATTGAAAATCCGAAATCAGAGAGATAATTCGGTTTCAATATTTAGCTCCTCAAAAGTAAGAAAAATGTGTTTATTTGTTTTCAAATTGCATAAGTCTTGTTTGAAAAATCAGTTTGAAGTGATTCCAAGAGCATATTGAAGCATATATGTTAGTGTTGAGTTCTAAAATGCCTCCTAAAAAGAATTCAACACGCATTAAGGTCTCAGAATACTCTACTATGACTCATGAAGATGAATAAGTGCAACATGATATATCAAAAATACAAGAGCAAGTGCACCAAATTTCGCTCTCACAAAGAGCAACAAAAAATGAAATGGATGTTTTGAAGAAAGGCATGGAAGCTAAGATGGATGGTTTGAAGAAGGGCATGGAAGCTAATATGGATGGTTTGAAGAAAGGTATGGAAGCTAAGATGGATGGCATGGAAGCTGGTATGGAAGCTAAGATGGATGGCATGGAAGAAAAAATGAAATACAACAAGGAAAACTTGAAGAATGATATAAAAGCATAAATGGAAGGTTTGAGAAAGTTGATAAAAGAAATTTTTCCTAATGGTGAAAATATAGTAGAGGAAATTCATGATGAGAACAAAATAAATGTTAATCATGATTTCATAAACTCTAATTTTGGATGGAAGAACCACCATATTCCAAAGATGGATATGAGGAAGTTTGATGGAAAGGATCTCGTACAATGGATACTACAAATGGAACAATATTTTGATCTCAATAATGTTAAAAACACAAAAAATGTACGCATTGCAACTTTACATTTAGAACAAAATAAATTTATATGGCATCGATAGATTTTCTCCCATAAAAAAACTGTCACTTGGTCAATTTTTACGGAGGAAATGATAACACATTATGAGGATACAAAGAGCAACACCTTCTTTAGCCAATTTATAAATCTCAAACAAAAGGGTTCAGTGGGGGAGCATATTGAGGACTTCCAAAAATTGAATATATGGGTAATTGATATTCCAAAGGAACATAGGATTGATGTCTTCATATGGACTTTACATGATAACATCCGACATGAAGTTCACATTTGGGAACATGATTCATTGGAGAAGGCATTCAGGCTAGCAAGAAAATTTGAATGCAAAATTATGGTGACAAGGAAGACTACTGCACACATCTATAAAGATGGAAATGTTTCTACTCTTAGACTTCCACAACCTACAAGGTTGACACCACAACAATTGGAAGAAAAAATAGCAAAAGTGATTTGCTACAATTGTGATAAAAAATACACTAAAGGTCATAAGTGTGCTGAGAAGAAATTATTTTACATATATTATGAAGAGGAGGAAGAAAATGAACAAGAAACTTCAAAAGAAGAGGATATACACTAGGAACCGAACCCTAGAAGAAGAAGAAATGAGTTCGACCATATTGTGTAATGCACTGGTAGGAATTACCACTACTCAAACTATCAAAATAGAATGACATATCAAGAAGAAAAAGGTAATAGTTTTGATTGATTAGAGTAGTACCCATAATTTTATTCATTGTAAGGTAGCCAAGGAATTGAATTGTTTCCTATACCTAGCACCAAAATGTCATATGATGGTTGCAAATGGAGGAACTATAAATTTCTCTCGAAAATGCCATAATATCAAGCTAACCATGGGGGAATATGTATTGAATAGTCCAATGATTTCCATTCCAATGGGAGGTGCTGATGTTCTACTAGGAGTACAATGGTTACAATATTTGGGGGGGACGGTAGCTTTTAATTTTCAAGAACTTCTCTTGAAATTTTTTTCCGAAGGAAAGGAAATCGAATTACAGGGTATCACAGGGAAGCCGGGAAAGATAATAAGCTCTAATGTCATCACAAAGCTTCTGAAGAAAGAACAACGAGGCGTAATTGCACAATTATGCTCACTAGAAGTTCCAACATCAAAATCATTTATTTTTCCATATCTCCAAAAATTCTTGGACAATCATTCCAAGGTGTTTGAAACTCCCAAAGGACTCTTGCCTATTCATGATCATGATCATGCTATTCATTTTATTCCAGGAAGTGCTCCTCCAAACATTTGTCCTTACAGATATCCTTATGTCCAAAAGAGTGAAATTGAACGTATGATTGCAGAAATTTTAGAGGCTGGTATAATTCAACCTAGTCAAAGTTATTTCTCTGCTCTGGTAGTATTGGTGTACAAGAAGGATTCATCATGGCGCATGTGTCCAGATTATAGGGAGCTCAATAAGGTCACTATTAAAGATAAATTTCCCATTCCTGTGATTGATGAATCATTGGATGAATTACATGGAGCAATTTATTTTACCAAGTTGGATCTTCGTTCAGGATATCATCAAATTAGAATGAAGACTGAATATATTCTGAAAACAACATTTACAACTCATGAGGGTCATTATGAATTTTTGGTCATGCCTTTTGTCCTTACCAATGCACCTTCTACATTTCACAGGTTGATGAATTCCATTTTCAAACCCTTCCTTAAAAAAATTGTGCTAGTATTTTTTGATGACATACTAATCTACAGTAGGTCTTGAAAGGATCATGTTCAACATGTTGAAAGGGTGCTCAAAATATTGGAGGAGAAATAATTATATGTAGTACAAGAGGTGGAATATCTGGGTCATATTGTATCTCACGAGGGTGTTAAGGTAGACCTTAACAAAATTAAATCCATTAAGGAATGGAAATTCCCCACAACCATAAAGCAGTTGCGAGGATTTCTCAGGTTAACATGGTATTATCGCAACTTTGTTAAGAATTATGGGAGAATTGTAACACCTATAATAGAATTATTGAAGAAATATGCATTTTCATGGAATCCTAAAGCAGCTAAGGACTTTGAACATCTTAAAGAGGAAATTTTCCTAACACCGGTCTTTGCTACGCTAGACTTCACAAAATCCTTTATTGTGGAATGTGATTCCTTGGGAAATGGAATTGGTGTTGTCTTAATGCAAGAAGGAATACCCATTTCTTTTGAAAGTCATCCAATCAAAGGAAAATATTTACAGAAATCTATTTATGAGAAGGAAATGTTGGCAATACTACATGCACTAAAGAAATGGCGACCTTACCTAATGGGAAGACACTTCAAGGTAAAAAACTAATCATGATAATCTTAAACACTTTTTGGAACAAATACTGCCTTCAGAAGAGAAGCAAAAATGGGTCAAAATTATGTTGGGTTATGACTTTAAAATCATCGACAAAAAAGGGAAGCTAAATGTTGTTGCAGATGCACTCTCAAGAAAGGATGGAGAGGTGGAAGCATTGCTTTGTGCCATTTCTATTATCCAACTAGATTGGATAACCAAAGCAAGGGAAGAATGGAAGAAGGACGAAGAAGTGTGGACATCTGATACATTTAGTTGGAAAAATGATTCCTTATGGTACAAAGATCACTTATATATTTGCAAGAATTCCCTACTAAAACAAAAGATTCTTTTGGAATTGCACACTTCTCCTTTAGGAGGACACTCAAGATTTTTAAAAACTTACCACAGGTTGAAGAAAGAATTTTTTTGGGATGGCCTTAAATCTGATATTCAAAATTTTGTGTTGAAATGTTTGGTATGCCAGCAAAAAAAAGTTGAGACAATTAAGACCTCGGGTCTTCTACAACCTTTATCCATTCCAAGTCAACATTAGGATGATATTTCAATGGATTTTGTCACAGTTTTACCTAAGTCCAAAGGAAAGAGTGTCATAATGGTGGTAGTTGATAGAATTACCAAGTATGCACACTTTTGTGCATTATCTCATCCATTTAAAGAAAGTACAGTTGCTACTACATTTATGGAAACAATTCAAAAGCTACATGGAAACCCAAAGATTATTGTAAGTGACAGAGATCCCATTTTTACTAGAAATTTTTGGACGAAATTATTTTCTTGTTTGGGTACTCAACTAGCTCATAGTTCATCTTATCATCCTCAATCTAGTGGTCAAAAAAATATTGTGAATAAATTCTTGGAAGGATATCTTCGTTGTTTTGTATCTGATAAGCAAACACAATGGGTCTCGTGGTTACCTCTTGCTGAATAGTGGTATAACACTTCCTTCCATACAACAGCAAAAATTACCCCATTTATGGCACTTTATGGATATCATCCACCATCCATCACATCTTATTTAAGAGAAAATTCTAAGGTTCAAGTAGTGAAAGATCACATCGAGCATCAACAAAAAGTTCTCCAACTCTTAAAGGATAACCAAAATTTCACACAAAATCGAATGAAACAATAGGCAGATCAGCATCGCAGCAAGAGAAGTTTTGAGGTAAGATATTGGGTATTTTTACGGATACAACCATAAAAACAAATATCCCTCAAGCAAGCTAAGAAGGATAATAAATTATTGACAAAGTAATATGGTCCTTACAAGGTCCTGCAAAATATTGGTACTATGGCATACAAATTGGAGCTTCCTTCTTCTTCCTGAGTGCATCCAGTTTTCCATGTTTCATGCTTGAAGAAGGTTATAGGTGGCAAACTTCCAATTCAAACAATATTGCCAAAACTTTATGAGGAAGGAAAAATAATATTGGAACCTGAAGCAATCACGGAAATAATAATTCGACAGCTTCGAACTCGATGAATTTCAGTGTATCTCATCAAGTGGAAGAACTTACCCACTGAAGATTCTACATGGAAGGATGAAAATTTTATACAGAAGCATCCAGAGCTACTCAAGCATTGAGGAAAACAATTTTTTGAAGGAGAGGGGCATGTTAGGTTCCTATATTACTAGTATAGTCCCTTATTGTTGTTAGTGTAACCCCCTTATTGTTTTTGTTGTACCCCTGTAACCCGAATATTGTTATTATTGTGCCCTTACATTATTATTGTTAGGTCAGCTAGGATTATATTGTGACCCCATGGACTCCTATATATAGAAGGAGGTTTTTTCATTTGTATCATCCAAGAATTGTTCATTTATGTAATCTAAAGGAGGTTGCCCCCTCTAAGTGGCTTAATTGTAAGGCATTGATCTCTCTTTTCTTCTATTTTTGGAGTTGGTTTCATAAAAGATAGCCTCAACTAAAAACCCCACTATCTGTATATTGCATTAATTAAAGAATATGAAACAATACAATGTTATTTCACTTCCTGAGAAACCTTTACATTATCTCTGATTATCTCACACTAGTAGCATGTGTACAAGATTCTCTTGGAACACCTTTCTTTCAAAATATCCACGCACTAAATTTTGATTCTTATTGCGTGGTATCACCAACTTATGCTCACCAAAACAATGATTAAACTTGTGCCTTCATTCCTCCTTTTAAAGCCAATTTTATCCAAGTAAGGAATGATTTATTTTAGGCCTTCTTCTCACTGCATGCACCACCTGTACAATTTAGATATTTATACAACTGATAGTACACTTCCCTTTAACTCCAATATCAACCGGGTCTTCCTCATAAATGACTTGAAAAAACTATTTATAGTGAATATTTAGTTATCTGATTGATCACTGCATGTGAATTAAATCAGATTTAATTCACTTGACCTCTCACTAGCTCACCCATCAGTTAGAACTAGTTAAACTTATTTTAACCCAAATAATTAAGTTAAGCAATTACAACTCAAAATAAACTGCAACTGGACCACCTAAAACTTAGAGTGAACTCTACATGCCTCCATTTTTACCCCGAAATCGAATTGACTGAGCTAACTGTGTCTTCCCAACTCAATTAACTCATACAAGTTGTCATGTGATGTGGAATTACAATTTCCTTCTAATTTAATTAAGGGAAAATTAAAATAGAAGTCTCTTTTGATGCCATTTTCAATATTTCTTGTTGCCATTTTCAACACTCCCTCTCAAAAAAAAAGGAATTCAACTCTATCCTGATCTAGTACCTTTGGAATGTTCTTCATGCAATAGTTCTCTCTAGTGTTTTTATACTACAACTTATGAAACTGAAAAGCATCCAAACTGAATCAGCGTGATGCATCTGTCACCATAGCCTTCGACTGCTACTAACTACTGCATTGTCAAATGAAAACTTTGCATTGTTGATGACTCTTCAATGTGCCATTTTCATTGTTCTGAGCACTGATTTGTGATTCCTAGAATCTTATTGTTGCTAATCTCTACAACTGTCACTCTGACACCTGACTGCATCAACCACCACTGATCCATCCTATTACTATGTACTGTGGGCCCCTTTAGCAAGGTAATGATCCATGAGACAAGACATATCAAAGGACCCTGCCCAAATATATATCTCTCTAGGGCTACAACTCCAAGTCACCCCACCTCACTCCTGAAGGTAAATATGTGGACATGGTGAACTCTAATCTAATCATATAGTTGCTATTATTTTTCTGATGATGCTTCCGCATTGTTGTCGTGACTACTGCAATAATGAGTCTAACCTCCTAAGATCCTAAAGTAGTAGCTTCCATAGGGATGCTCCATTTGAACTAGAATCCCTCTGAGTCTCGATCTCCCTATGGGAAATCTCTCTGCTCCCTCCTGGAAACTCGAATTGTCCTCCTGCACTAGAAAGAGGATCGCGTAGTTCTACGATGTGAATCTACTGGCTAGAAATGCACCTCCATCCTGGAACTGGGAAATTCGCACTGCCTATGTCACAACATCTAGCTCTGCAATTGTCTCCCGAGTAATGAATGCAACTATATTTGCAGCTTCCATCTCAATGATTGAAAACACCTGTTGACATCGAATCTGCTACTATGTTACTGCAGGATCATGTAGAAAGGTGACAGCCCTGCTATAAAAATCTAAAACTGACCTGACTAATATCCTTGTTGCAACTGCACTGTGCCTTACTCATTTGGCACACTTGGGACTATTGTTTCACATTGCCTCCCATCACACTTGGCAGTATTGTTTCATGTACTCCTTCTACCAACTTGACTCAAAATTCTCCCTACTAGAGGTCTCTTCTTGAGCGGATGCCTCCACTTGGTCTCCTCTCTGCTTCTCTAATTGTGGTTGCTCCAAAAATTTCTAAGGATTATTTTGAGGTTGCATATTGAGAGGTAATTCATGCTCCCTCTCAGCCACCAAGTCTCTAACCTTTTACTTTCTCCTCAAATATTTGCATGCATTTTCAACCTCGAGTGCATACATGTTCTTGAATGGCACACCAATCTGTTTCACCTGTCCCGTGGAAATGTGCCTAAGGAAAACCTTTCCTTTTCTAAATATCACATCATATGGACACTCTAGGAACTCATATCTTCATTGTAATTATCTTGTCATCACAAAATTTTATGAAAAAATAGATGATTTTAAATCAGAGATATCTCCCTCATCTAAACTCAGATTCGACCAAGTTTTTTTCTTTTTAATTTGGACAATTTTTCGCAAGGAATCCAGATATGCTATTTTTTTTGAAATTTTTTTATAAAAATTTTCATATCTTCTTTGCAAACTCTCCACCCAAAATATTCCTTCTCTGATACCATGTATAAAATCCACATAGATTCAACTAATATTTTAATATGCTAAAACAAATTACTGAATCTATTTCTAAAAATTGCAGAAGTCGATTATGATCGCACAATCATATGAACAAGAAAGAGAAATAATTTCAATCGCACAACATAAAGATGTATATGGGGAAAGCCTTAGCTAAAAACCCCGCTATCTGTATATTGCATTAAGTCAATAATACGAAACAATAAAATGTTATTTCCCTTCCTGATAAAACTCTACAATATCTATGATTTTCTCACACTACAAACATGTGCAAAAGATTGTCTGGAACACCTTTATCTCACAAGCTCCACACACAAACTTGTGCTTCTTATTGATGGTCTCACCAACTCGTGCTTATCATAACAATGATTAAAATTGTGCCTTCATTCCTCCTTTTAAAGGCAATTTTCTCTAATCAATGAATGATTTATTTTAGGATTTCTTCTGACTGCATGCACCACTTATAAAATTTGTATGATTATACAACTGATAGTAAACTTCCCTTTAAGTCCAATCTCATTTGGGTCTTCCTCAAAACTGACACGCAACGACTATTTATAGCGAATATTCAGTTATTTGATGGATCAATACATGTGAATTAATTCAAATATAACTCACTAGACCTCTCACTAGCTCATCCATCCATCAAAACTAGTTAAATTGATTTTAATTCAAATAATTAAGTTAAACAATTATAACTCAAAATAAACTGCAACTAGACCCCCTAAAAATTAGAGTGAACTCTACATGCCTCTAGTTTGACCCCCAACTTGAATTGATTGAGCTAAATAAGTCTTCCCAGCTCAGTTAAATTGTACAAGCTGTGATGTGATGTGGAATTATAATTTCCTTCTAATTTAATTAAGGGAAAATTAAATTAGAAGCCTCTTTTGCTGCCATTTTCAATATTCCTTGTTGTTGTTTTCAACACATTGTACGTAAAGACAGATTACCCACATAAACACAAATTCAATTCATTTCATTCCTCCTAAGTGAAGGTATTTACATAGAAAAGTGTATATGTGTGTGTGTGTGTGTATTGTTCAGATTCGTACATTTGATTTATTGGTTTCCAACTTTCTACCTCGAGGGCTCCACTTGGATATTGTGTGTACATGTAAATTTATGCATACTTTTGAGACCATGAAATAGGGTCTCACCCTTTCCACATTCTCAAGAAATATCTTCAACACACCTCTATTTTCTTCATATATGAGACCGTTGATACACTTGACACCTCCTCTTCTGGTAAGACGCATGATGCTTGAAGATGTAGTAGATTCTATCAAGGAACTTTGTTGTTTTTTAGCCGATTTTATCAAGGCACCTTGTTGTTTCTTAGCCACCTATTGAAAAAATGAAAATTTTAATATTGCATTTCTAATCAATGTAGTTTCATTTATTTATATGAACCAATAATGAACATATAACTATCATAGAGGTCACATTCATTCTATGAACCGATAACTATAAAAAAGGCAAGGACTATGTTGTTATGCCACTAACGAACTTATTAATTGAAAAATAAAAAATTGGTTTCATGTATAATGGCATAACATCCTATAGTTTTCGAACATGGATCTATGTTGTGAAGTTGTTCAATGTTCTCATTATTGGATTTCCATTCATTTCATTGCTACCATTTTGACGTAAGAGGAATCAAAGCATAGGTTTGAAAGAAAGGTGCAACAACCTCAATATGTGCAACAATTTGGTCTATTTACTATTGGTCATGATAATTTTTGGCATCACCGGGTGATGTATTTGGAAATTTTCTACTTTATTTTTATTATGATATCTAAAAACACAATGCATAAAATATTGTTGCTCTTGGAATTGAGCATAAGAGTGCGAGTAGAATAATTCATCACGTGTTGGTTTTAGTATTATGTATAAAATGGTTAGGTTGTATCTATTGATATAATTTTTGTACATTTTAGAAGAATTAGAAATTTTACTACCATGTGATGGTTTGGGTGTGGATTTTATGAAACTTAGCTTTTAGGTTGATTTAATTATTAACTACAAAACTATAGTTAGTTAATCGTATGAATGTTTTTAATAAATATGTTTTATTATTAGAGTACTATATTATAGTTGATTATTCCTTTATTTTTGGTGAATATACTCACTGCAAATTCTTGTTATAACACACTCAGTTCCCTTTAAGTATCTCTAAGAGCGCAGGTTATACATTTCTAACCCACAGGTTACGTTATGGAGGTGGGTTACAGAATTTGTTTCTTCTTTTAACCATCTCAAACCTCCTTTTTAAGGTCATTATAATATTTTTTTCACTGAGATATTTTCCACAATATAAGTTTCATCAAATTTTGAGCTTAAAACACAAATTTATGGCCCTTGAAATATTTTTCATTTGTGTTATGTCAATTTCTATATATCCATGCGTCATCACCACAATGTGCCACATTCACAAGTTGGACACCTTGTCTTTCCAATTCGTATCTGAATCCATGATTTTTTTTTAAATTAGGGGATTTTTAGGTCTAAACTGGGCCTCCTAAGAAAAATAATAAATAAGAGTTAGGAATTTTTAAAGGAAAAGAAGAAAATACTTTTTTGAATTGTATTCTTTCCTTATCTCCTTACAATTTTACTCAAATGTCAAGTGTAGGCACATGTTCTATGTGGAATTTTTCATCCAAAGGGTGCTTACACTTTCCATTTGAGTAAACATGTAAAGAGATAAGTTGAAATACAATTGAAAAAACAATTTTCTTATTGTAGATAAAAATGTCTTTCGGAACAATTTTCTTATTTTTCCTCCAAAAAGATTTACACTTAGGGATGATATAATCATATGAAATATTATTGTTCATTTAAAGTTGATTTTTTTTATGAATCTTTTGTATTGAAGCCCATTTTTTACCTCAAAAATTCCCCTAATGCCTATTCGAGTAGCTTTTTCCAAACTTTCAGATTCAAAATCCATGCACCGACACTTACTCAACAAATCAAGCATCTGGATCCAAATTTGAATTTTTCCAAAAATTTGAATTAAATCAAATTTTGTATTTATAGGCTTCTACTATCATCAATGGGTCAATACTCCATATATATGGAAAAATAAAAAATTTATGCCATTACGCTCCACCTCCATACCATCATGCTTCTGAGCCACATCATTTGTAATGGCCTATTTGATTAGAATATACATACACTTTTGAATCTATAATTTTATTTTACTGATATGACTTCTTATTATGTTTTATTATATTTTATTATTTAATTATTAATCAATTCCCAAGATTTCTTTTCAAATTTACTTTTCAATAAGATATGGTCTTCTCCAATTTATTTCTAAATTAAATATCTATATTTCAATTCCCAAGTTGTCTTATCAAATTTAATTTTGGATAAGGAATGGCCTGCTCCAATTTATTTCTAAATTAAATATAAATATTTCAATTCCTAAGGTTTGCCAAGTTGTCTTCTCCAATTTAATTTTGAATTAAATATTAATATTTCCATTCCCATGGTCTCTTCTCAAATTTATTTGGGAAAGATATGGAAAGAAAATTCAAGTCATGAAATTAAAATTATGGGGGGTATTCATGGAATTAATGGTAGGTGGTTCAGGTGGATGAGAGGAAGATACATAAAGGGAAGGAGGATGAGATGAGAAGGGGGAGATCTTGGTCTTTGTTTTGAGATTGGAGGATTATATTTAGGGGAGGAATGTGGAGAAGGAGAAGGGGGATAATGGAGAGAAAAATGAGAGAACTCAAACTTGTATCTATTAGAGAGTGTTGGTTTTAACTTGGACACACTAAAGCTACTTGGACTTGGGCTCAGAGGGCTAGGGAACCTGTGGAGATTCTTTAGACTAGGAAATAATTCTTAGTTGGCTAGGAGGTAAATTTAGTTTGATAACTGAGGAGGAGCATTCCAACAGAGTCAAGAGAATCACAACCAATCCACTAGAACATGTATTCTAGTGTTTTTTTATTTATTTATGTAAATTGTTGCAAATTAAATGTCTTACATGTTTAATATGTTGTTGATCAAATTTTACTTGTATGTTTTTTTAAGTAAATGTAGAGTTTTAAACATGCTATTTTCTTCTTATTGTAATTAAATTTAATGATAAATTTAGTTTAGTTAGAAGACCTGGGTTAGGTCCTCACATATGGTATCAAAGCCCAGATTAAAAATCTAGATTTTGAAACCCACTTACTAGCACCACCTATATGAAAAGCAAACAACTAAGTTAAATATTTTTTAGCAGCTTACCTTTGGTTTCCTCCCATAGCATGTTTCCTCAATTGTGCGTACCATAACTCCTCTTACATGACTCCTATTTGGAAAATAATTCATTGCATGCATTGGTTAATCCTAATATATACCTGGAAGTAGCCTTCCCTACAACATGTTATTTCTCATTTCTATAATTTGTGTGCTTCTTCTATCATCACAAATTATATGTCTCTAGAATCCATCTTACTTACAAAATCCATCAGCCTCCTCAAAATCAGCTCTTTTATTTAAGGAGACCTGCTTTAACACACTACCTCATCACAAATATTCATGCAAAGAGGAATTTGATCCCTTGGCAGAACTCAAATTTGGACCCTAGGTTTCTTCACACGTGTTCAATAATATTACCACATTTCCGAGAAAATAACCTATCCGTTTATTGGGTACCACGAGCCTAGTTTCAATGTTCCAGTTTTGGCCCTCTTCCTCAATGATGCTCTTGAAAATCCTTGAATGGACTCTTAATAGGGCCTCCTGCATTGGTAAACCCACTTTCCTCCCTCCTCCGTCATACAAAGATATCAAAACCACTCTTTCCTCCCAACCTGGTATTGCATCCTAAATTGTAATTCAGGTGTCGGTTTCCTGTCTGAGGTTCTTGATGATGTTTTCACCCTTACCAATTATGCAAACCACCAACGACTTGGGGAAAATAATGTGGAATATTATCTCACCAGACATGAAATTTGGGTTAGCAACATAAAAGTCGACTTCATTTTCCACACTAGATTTGATGTCCTCCCAGCCTTTGTCTATTATGGAAGGCAGGGTAACACTATTTCCACACTTATTTAAGTGACATCATGATTTAATATCTCCCCCATAAATTACTTCACAATTACATAATATGATGTTTTTTACTTTACCACCAATGACATCATTCCTCCATTAACTAGAAGTGTGTTCCCCTTTTTGACATCATTCACAAAACCATCGTAATTCGCACTCAGGAATTTTTCTAACCCCACTCCTCTTTTAATATTGAAAATGAACTCTTGGCCATTTCCAAGCATGATAGGCTGAGGTAAATCTCCACTCCTAACTTCAGGACCCTTGGTATCCAACATAATGTCAATGACATTGTCTGTTTTTTTAGCATTATATTCGTTGCCAATGTCAATAACTTTATTATAAGATACATGGTATCCATGAGACATATTCAAGTGAGCAATATCCATCCCTTCCTCAAAAAAAAATTGTATCATTTCTAGAGTGTTAGTAGAAGGACCAATTGTGCACACAATTTTGGTCTTTTGCTATACACTTGGATTTGTCCTTATTCCAACAGACTTTTCTTTAGCCTGCAAACCTTCCTCGAGTGTAAAGTTTTCTTTCCCATCCTCCACAATGCATTCAAGGGACACTATAAATATCTTGTGCCCTGGCCTAGGCACTCTCTTTGTTCATAAGCTAGTAGCATAGACTGAAAACCATGTTTGTTGAAGTAGTTCATGTTCTACTTTCCTCCTCTAAAAGAACTAACAGTCTGGATGAACTTAGTTTCTCTTACACTGAATTCTTTGTTTGGACAACACATGTCTGTGTACTGGAACAAAAATGTGATCCACTCATCACTACCTGAGCCATTTTTCCTTGTAATAGAGCTTTCTTAATTAAAAATGAAATTTTTCGTTGCCCAAAATTAACCCTAAATCAGAGAATTAATGGCGCTATAGACATGTTTGAGCGGATTCCACAAGGTTAGTAATTCATAATGGGTGGGGGAATGCGTTAGGTCTCCCTAGAGTGATGTAGTAGTTGGTCACCAAACTGGGCTTATAAATTCTCTCTTCCATAATTTTTGCATGTGTTTACGAGATATAAGTTGCATGCCTTGTGCAACAAATTCATACCCTCACTCCTCCTCATTGGCCATTTTTTATTCATAAGATTGAATTTTTATTAGGTCCGATGATATCGAATATCTCCAAGATTTATTTTCTTAGTTAATTCAGACAATATCAATCTCATCAATATGTCCTTCCCATCACAGAAAGTAAAAAAAACGTAATAATAAGAACTATAGTTCCCATTCCTTATTTTAAAGTGTCTTTTTTGGTTTAATATGAATCCCACCCTCCTATCTGGTATATCAAATGGATATTATTTTTAATCAACTATACCCTAGAATTGGAAATTTATTGTTTCTCTATGCTAGCTATGTATTCCTTATGAACTTAAATCTAAACATATATATTCCTTCTGAACTAAAATATAAAATATTGTAGGTTTTATGATAACAATCATTACCATATAAAATATCTCCACATTTATCTGGTTGGACATATATATCATCCATCACATCCAAGGAATAGTCTTTGCCTCCATGTTAGTTTGTTTGGGTTGGTCCATACAAGCACACCTATCCCCACTAATCCACTAATTTAATCCAATGATTGTATGGCTTTCCTACTCCTGTGATCTATGTGATCTCCATTGGTGAAACCCTAGTTTCCACATCCTCCATGTTGTTTTGAAGGGGCATATTCCCAAACCTTCTAATTTTACATGATTATGAATGAAACATAATTTCAACAAGGTAAGGTACCTATCCGGGGAAATTTTAATGTTAATTACATTAATTAATATGAGCAGATAAATATAGGATTTGAATTAACTTTCGTTGAAATGATAAATAAATCATGAGAGTATGTTGGAAATTTTATGGCCAAAAGTTTGGATGGCATGCATTTTAACATGAGAATATTTTAAATAAAATAAAAAATAAAAACCCTTACCTTAAACATTTTTATTTGGTAAAAATAAAATAAATAAAATAAAGTAAAAAAATCTTCATAAAAAATAAAAAGAATAACTTTGAACTAAAATAATAAGGTACTTGGTGAAGTTACTACTACTTTTTGAGTTCCATGTTTATGAGAACCCATGGTATTCATAGGTCATATTAGTTGAATGGTATGCTTGAAATTTTAGGTTTAGTTTTGAAGTGATATACTCTTTAAAATCGGAAATGTTTTTTTATTATATGACCTTGTTTATTTAAGTCTTTTATTTATAGTGAATTAGATAAATTTAATTGAAAAATACATATACATTTAGGAATTTAAATTAATTGGATATATATATATATATATATATATATATATATATATATATATATATATATATATATATATATATAGATATATATATATATATATATATATTCATTTTTAGAGAATAAAATATTAAAGTGAAAGTATATTCATTTAGGTTTGAATTACACAATATTTTAACCTTAGCTGAATTTAATTTTAGAATGTGTATAGTAAGGAGGAAGCCATGATTTAATGGTTTTAACATACGAATATAGATGTTATAAAAGTTAAATAAAACTGCTAAAAAATAATAGACATAGTATACACACACACACACACATATATATATATATATCCAAGTGGATATTGGTGGCCACCCACTTATTCCACTTAGACCACCACCAGTGTATCTTTTAGTTTTTCAGTTTCCTTAATTGTGGCACAATTTACTCTTTTGAGCATTTTTTCAGGTCCTGAACTTCCAAAGACTTTTTGAGGCCCTAAATGACGTTTTCTTTTTCTTTTTCTCTCTCTCTTTGTTTTCTTTTCTTTTCTTTTCTTCTTCTTCTTCTTCTTCTTCTTATTTTGATAGGAGAAACATGGATCTTTAACTAATGTTTCTCACTCAAAGGTTTTAGTCCTCTAGTATATCTTTCTAATGAGGTATTTTGTGTGTCAAACGGAGATCGTATTCCAAAGTTACATCCATGGGAAGTTGATGTACCAATTTACCCAAACAAGGCCCACAACTTTGGCACTTCATCTCCTAGGGTTAGGTTTTTGGATGTTTAGGGTTTTCCATTGTTTCTCAATAATAAATAGGCCTTCGAGCCTCATTGTAACACAGTTTAGAGATAAGCTAGTAGTGCCCTAGCTAGTTTATTTCCATTTTGTCTATAAGCATATTTCAGTCATGTTATATTAATGAAATGGAGTATTATTTCCACTCCATATCTGCATTTATGTGTATTTTTGTATTTTATTGTGTTATTGCATAAGTCTGGATCAGTGGTATCGTAGTGATCTACTATTTCTTGATCCTTCTTTGCATGTCCCCAATTAGGTCAGGGTATAAGGAGTTAGGGCTCGATCTAGTTGAACCTTTGTAAGATCAGTCTCAAAATCCTCAACGGTCGCTCATGCGGGATGAAAAGAAATATGAGGGAGTAAGAGATCCTATCAATATATTTCTCGAGGAGGCCCTTGAAAAAAAAAGGAATGCGATGATGGATAACTTTTCCCATATTCTTCAAGGACTACTCACCAGTGGCGCAACTGCATCAAGCAAATGCTCTGGAGGCGCAACTCCATTTAAGGTACATGTAAACTTTGACATTCCCATATTTGAGGTCCAAATAGATGCAGACGTCATAGATATATGGTTGAATCTATTAGACGAGTATTTCTCAGATCATGACTTCTCCATCAAGGAAAATATTACTTTTTCACTCCTCAAAGATGCCCCCCATGTCAAGGACTGGTGGGAAACCTACTGTGAGAAAAAGGATGGGAGGGAACCCTCTCTTTTTTTAGTGGAACCCACTTGGAATTCTTTCTGAGATGCCATCAAGGAAAAATGTTACCCCGTTGGGAGCTATAAGGACAAGTACATACAATGGATGACAATGCAGCATCAGAGGGATCAAGATGTGCATGAGCTGATGAATCTGTTCCATACCTTGCACACAAAATTGGGTATCAAAGATTCAGAGAAGCATTTGGTGCTGAAGTAACGTAATTGTTTGCACAAATACATTTAGGAGGAAATGGAGTTCCTTGACATATCCTCGCTTGGCATATCATATCGATATGTTGCCAAGATTGAGCAGAAGTTCAAACAGAATAAGCGAGACTTTGGATCTTCAAATCATAAGCAACAGAAAGGTGCCCCAAAACCATAGAACAAAGGAAAAAGCCTAGGGAAGGCAGTCTAGGATAACCCACCAAAGGTGAAAGCAACGAACAACACTATGAACCTAAAGAAGGACATAAGAAAGTGGTTTGAGTTCCATAAGAGCTCCACTCACAACACAAATGAGTGTCGGGTGAAGCACTCACTATTGGTCGAGTTGAACGCTTCTGAAATGGATGCATGCTCTGAATCTAAAATAGAACCTGACAAGGGGAATGTTAAATGGAAGTATATTATCAATGCAGAGCCCAATGCCACTGTTGCCACCATCAAGATCCCGAAGGAGGAACTGAAAGATCCAGAGGAGGGGGAGCGCCTCTTCCACTCCCATATGTGGGTAACGGGTTCCCCATTGCATTTCATTGTTGATAGCAGGAGCCAAAAGAACCTCATTTCAGTAGAGATCATGAAGTAGTTGGGCTTTCCGACCACAACACACCCAAAGGCGTACACCATCAGGTGGATTCACCCTGGGATCTCCACGTCAGCCAGCAGTGTCACCTTCCCTACAACATCAAGCCCTTCACGGATGCAGTATTATGTGACATTTCTCCTCTTGATGTTTCTAATGTATTATTAGGCCAACCATACATGTGGAAAATACATGTTGTGTATCAGTTCTGACCTCGTGCGGTTATTGTTACTTTGGGAAATAAGTTTTACACGATATCGAAGGTAGCACTGCATGCCACTATCTCTTTGGTTACTGTTAATCAATGGAGTAAGCTCATTTGTAAAACTAGGAAATTTGGTTTTCCAATAATCCATCCTCAGGGAAAGAAGAAGACTTTGGCCATGACCTCTAGACAGAGCTCCTCCACACAACAACAACATATGGAAAAGTTCGTGGAGGAGTATGGTGACATCTTCACCTCATCTGCAGGGGTCCCACTGCACTGTCAAGTCAAGCACCTCATCGATCTGACCCAAGGTGTGCCACTACCAATGGATCAATCTATCGGTGCTCCATTCTGGAGGAATATGAAATCAAGAGGAAAACTTAGGATCTACTACAGAAAGGTCACATCTGGCCAAGTTCATCGCCCTTTGGGAGCTCGATCATGCTGGTGCAGAAGAAGGATGGGAATTGGATACTCTATATTGACTATCAAGCACTGAACAAGATCATTGTCCAGAATAGGTACCCGATCCCATGGATTGATGACCTTCTGGACCAACTCAAGGGGGTAAAATATTTCAGTAAGATAAACTTGAAGTCCAGGTATCACCAGGTACCAATCAAACCCTCTAATGTATGGAAGACTGCCTTCAAATCTAAGGAGGGCCTTTTCGTGTGGATGGTCATGCCTTTTGGGTTGATGAATGCTCCCGCAACCTTCATGAGTTTGATGGACGACATATTGTGGCAATTCACTAGCTCATTTGTAGTAGTGCACTTGGATGACATCCTGATCTTTATCCAGACATGCGAAGAGCACATCCACCACATTAGACAAATCCTCCAAACACTGCAACAAAACAAGTTGTGTGCTAATTTA
Source organism: Pinus albicaulis (assembly GCA_034641835.2). NCBI lineage: Eukaryota > Viridiplantae > Streptophyta > Pinopsida > Pinales > Pinaceae > Pinus > Pinus albicaulis. The sequence continues at coordinate 1,465,475,445 of CM076575.1, forward strand.
GAGAAGTGGAATTTTGGCATGACCCAAGTTCAGTATTTGGGATAAATCATTGATGAGTGGGGGGTGCATGTGGATCCATCCAAGATCCAAATCATTCAGGACTGGCCAGCCCCAACCACTCTAATAGAGCTCTGCAACTTTCTCAATCTTGCCAATTTCTACCATAGGTTCGTTTTGGGATTCTCTCATATCACTTGGCCCTTGAGCCAAGTCACCAAGGGAGGAGTGAAAGAAATATTATTTTGGTTTGAACCTCAAAATAAGGAATTTGTAGAGTTGAAACATTTCCTCTGCTCTAACCCAGTGCTCATACTACCAAAATTGCAACAACCATTTGAGATCGAGACAGATGCCTCAAACTATGCTATTGGGACATTTCTTACTCAATAGGGGCATCCAGTGTTATATCATAGTAATACATTGTCCGACATAGTCCGGAAGTATCCCACTTATGAAAAAGAGATGTATTCCATTGTGCAGGCTTTCCGACAATGGAAGCATTACATTTTGGGGAAGGAAACAATCATCCACACAGGCCACTAACCCCTGCAGTTCATATAGACACAATGGAAGTTGCAGAACAATCACCATCAGAATTGATCCACATATTTGCAACAGTTTCATTTTAACACCAAGTACAAGAATGGAAGCACCAATAATGTTGCAAACTACCTCAGCCGACCGTTGATCATGGCGCTAACCACCGTGCTCAACTCTTGTGGGAACGAGATTTTTGATTGGCCGCTTCTCTACAAGAGTGATTCAAAATTCGGCCACACATACAAGATGCTCTTGGAGGGTAAGTGAGTTCCAAATTTTCACCTCTAGGATGCACTGCTATGTCACCTGAGACACGTTTTTGTTCCTTCAAGTGAGCATGCCAAGATGATTTGGGAAGCGCACTACAGTCGGGTCGTTGGGAATTTCGAGGTCAAGAAAACAATGGCAGTACTACAGAAGTATTTCTATTGGACAAACCTTCGACAGGATGTTGAGGAGTACATAAGGTCCTACAGTTCCTGTGCCATTACCAAACCCACCATCAAGAAGTAAGGCCTCTATACTCTGCTGCCTACCCCTAGTCAACCTTGGGAATCCATCTCCATGGATTACATGTCGGGCCTTCCTTCTACTAAGCATGGAAATGAATGTGTTTTTGTGGTCGTTAATAGATTCTTAAAGATGGCCATTTTGACGACCTGCAAGAAGAATATCACAACAGAAGCCACTACTAAAATCTTATTTGAATGAGTGTGGGTACACTTTGGGATCCCACACTCTATCATCTCATATCGAGACAATAGGTTCCTCAGTACATTTTTGGCCAGCCTCTGGTCGATGCTAGACACCAAGCTCACCATGTCCATAGCTTTCCATTAGCAAACTAATGGCCAAATAGAGGTCGTCAACAGGATGATCATAGATATTCTGTGCATGTACAACTCAAAGAATCCACAAACATGGGATGATATCCTCCCCTATGTACAACACAGATATAACTAGGCTCTCCACAACTCAACTAGCCACAACCCCTTTCAAGTGGGCTTGGGATTCCAGCCACTAAGTCCCATTAATGTAGCCATTCCATTTGTGGCCACTCAGGAAAATTCAGCTTGTGTCAAGTCTGAAGCTAACAAGGTGAACAAATTCATTGAGAAAAATTAGCACATCTGCCAACATGTTCATGACATATTGGACAAATCCAATGCTAAGTACAAGTGTTGGTTAGAAAGGATGACTTATGGGCAAGAACCAGGCTCAGGATCGGAGGCCAAAAAGATCCCTCTATAGTCTAGGACAATGCCGCCATTTTCACCCTGCTCAAAGGAGAGCAAGGAGTCTCACCCAAGATGTGTTGTGACCTTACTAAGATAGGAGAACTAGAACCATATTAGCAAAGAGAAACTAATATTTCACTAATAGATTATAGTCATGCAGGAACAACACTTAATGCATACTATTTAGAGGAATAAATATCATATTGCAAGTGTCACAAGAAGCTATCAGGAAAAATTTTAAACACCCCATTAAACATCATACATGGATATTCACACATTGGACACATGAATCAAGTCCAAAAAACACCTTTCTATGTATTCGATTTCATGTGAAGTACATTACATCTGAGACTCTCCAGAGCTCAATACACTACAAAACCCTCCCAAATCCTAGAACCAATTGACTTCCTTTCTCTTTTAATTTCTTATCTATCTCTTTTTATGGCACTAGCAGTCTTTGCTCCTTTTCCTCCCAATTGGTCTTCTGTGCTCTGTCATTTCCTATTCCCTTTCGTGCTTAGATTTTCCTCTGTGAGTCTTTCTGCTTGTTCATTGTCGACTGTTCTTGCCACCTGTGTTTCTACTTGTTCACACTCCGCCACATGTTCACCAATTCTCTGCACCCACAATAGCTCTCTTCCTTCTGCAACGTCTCTCTGCCACTTGCTCTGTTCGCAACTCAAAATCAGTTTCTTCAAAACAAAGGCCCTAACAGGCCCCGACCACAAGCTATTGAATCATCCTGAGTCAATTTTCTCCCAGTGTTGCGGTCCCTATGTGGCCATCTTCCATGGTCTTTTGCTGGTCTTGTTCAGCTTCTCCCTTCTCCTGCTCCATTTGTTTTGTTTCTCGATATTCCAAAAAATGCCCCAACAATAAGGGTGACTTCTAGGCAAGACCTAAGTTTAGGATGGGAGGCCAAAAAGATCTCGCTGTAGTTTAGGACAACGTTGTTATTTTCACCCTGCTCAAAGGAGAGCAAGGAGTCTCACCTAAGGCATGTCATGACCTTACTGAGATAGGAGAACTAGAACCATATTAGCAAAATGAAACTACTCATATATCACCAATACATTATATTCATGTAGGAACAACACTTAAAGCATACTATTTAGAGGAAGAACTATCATATGACAGGTGTCATAAGAAGCTATCAGGAAATTTTTTAAATACCCCATTAAACATCATACATGGATATTCACACATTGGACACATGACTCAAGTCCACAAAACACCTTTCTGTGTATTATATTTCCAGTGCAGCACATTACCTCTGAGACTCTGCAGAGCTCAATACACTACAAAACCCTCCAAAATCCTAGAACCAACTAACTTCCTTTCTCTTTTCCTTTCTTATATATCTCTTTTTCTGGCACCCGCAGTCTTTTCTCCTTTTCCACTCAGCTGGTCTATTGTGCTCCGCCATCTCTTGTTCCCTTTCGTGCTTGGCTCTACCTCTGGGAGTCTTTCTTCATGTTCGATGTCAACTATTCTTTTCACCTATGTTGCCACTTATTCATACTCTACCGCCTTCCCGCCAATTCTCCACAACCCACAATAGCTCTCTTCCTTCTGCAACGACTCTCTTCCACTTGCTCCGTCTCTAACTCAAAATTGATTTCTTCAAAACAAAGGCCCCAACAGCAAGTAGCAACATGATCCTATACAACTTCCAAGTGGGTGACAAAGTGTGGCTACATTTGCAGAAGGAGTGCCTCACTAGACCCCACCACAAGATTTACCTTCTCTGATATGGGCCATACAACATCACTAAGGTTGTAGGGGACAATGCCTTAGAGCACAGTTTTCCACCATTCCTTGGTTTGCATCCAATGTACAATGTGGAATGCCTTCAGCCTTACTCCCACCTCTACTAGACACATCCAACATGGAAGAGCAACCCACACCAACAAAATTAAACCGAGACTGGATGGAACAAGCCACCACTTATCAGATCATGGATACACAGATCAAAAACACTCGACAAAAAAATATCTAGCTACATCGAGTTGTCAAAGTAGGCCAACTCCTTCACCAAGGCAAGTGGCTTACCAAGGATTAAGTTCAAGAGAAGTTTCCTCATCTCATGGAGGAACTCAACGCAATGGGGACCATTACTTCCTAAGGGGGGGAGAATGATCCAAGTGGATTTTGGTGGCCACTTTCCTATTCCACTTGGACCCATACCATTTTTTTCGCCAGTTTTCTTAATTGTATATCATTACTATTTAATGTTTTTCGGTCCCGAACTCTCGGAGTTGTTTTAAGGTCTCTGTTACCCATACTTTTTGGAAAAATGGAGCAACATTGGTCTATAACCAATGATTCTCACTCAAATTTCTATTCTTGATATATATTTCTAACGAGGTATTTTCAGGTATGCTCAAACGGAGATCACATGCTAGAAAGCTATGCCCTACTGATGTGATGTGCCTCAATTTACCCAAACAGGGCCCATAGTTTTGGCGCTTCATCTCCTAGGGTTAGGTTTTTGGATGTTTAGTGTTTTACATTATTTCTCAATAATAAATAGGCATCCGAGCCTCATTGTAACACAGTTCAGAGGCATGTAGCCACCACATCTCTTCTTAGAGATAAGCTACCAACCCCCTAGCTAGTTTATTCCATTCTATCTATAAGCATATTTCAAGATAAAGGAATAAAATAAGTTCATTTTCGTTGTATCCTGTATGTATATGTGTGTATTTATATATTTTATCGTGTCTCGTATATATATATATATATCATCATAAATATGTCACATAAATTTATATATATCAATATTAATTAATATATATATATATTAATATTGGTGAGATCAATATTGTTCAATTATGACATAAATTTATGATGATATGATAAGATCATTTGTGAAATCAACATTATAATAAACGTAAAATTATTTCCAATTATATATCATCTAGAGAAATTTAGTTAGAGTATGATATATATATATATATATATATATATATATATATATATATATATATATATATATATATATATATATATATATATATATATATATATATATATATATCATTCTATGATGGTTGGGATATGAAAGGGTGACTAAGTTATAGTAGTGTAATTTGAAATGGCCACTTGGTGTTGATTTATGATGTCAATTGATGGCTAAAATTACAACATGCATTCATGGTTATTTTTTGAAACTTGCTTCAAGGACACTGTCTCTTCAAGAGGGGAGACTAATTGTTTATATATCCTATAGGAGATCCTAATATTCATAAAATGGACATAAATTATTTTAAAACATATTATAAATGTTGTTTTATGCAACCAACTCAAAAAATAGAAGAAAAGATAGATCAATGACTTAAAAATTATCCTCTTCGAGGGGGAAACCTACTTTACATTACATAAATGAAAAATTATTGGATTATACAAATAAAAATACCTCCTTTCTATATATAGGAGTCTAAGGGGTCATAATATAATCATAGCTTACATAAAAATAATAATGTAAGGGCACAACAATAACAATAATGGGGTTTTATGGGGCACAATAATAACAATATGAGGACTACACGGGAACAAAAATAACAATAATGGGGGATACACTAGTATTATAGGGACCTAACATGCCCCTATCCTTAAAAAAAGTGTTGTCCTCAATGTTTGAATATTTAGGATGCTTTTGTATAAACTTCTAATCCTCCCATGTGGAATATTCATCGGGTAAGTTCTTCCATTTGATGAGATACTCTGAAACTGATTAATTCTCTAATTGTTGGGTTCTTGTTTTTGTGACTACTTCTGGTTCCAATATGATTTTTCCTTCCTTTTCAAGTTCTGGAAATATTTTTTGAACCGAGAGCTTGTCACCTATAACCTTCTTTAAGCATGAAACATGGAAAATTGGGTGCACTTAGGAAGATGCAAGAAACTCCAATTTGTATTCCATAGTACTAATATTTTGCAACACCTTGTAAGGACCATATTACTTTGGTGATAATTTATTATCCTTCTTAACTTGCTTGAGGGACATTTTTTTATATGGTTGTAGTCGTAAAAATACCCAGTCTCCTACATCAAAACTTATTTTGCTACGATGTTGGTTTTCATGTTGTTTCATTCGATTCTGCGCCAAAGTGAGGTTATCATTTAAGAGTTGGAGAACTTTTCGTTGATACTTGATGTTATCTTCCACTGGTTTAACCTTAGAATTTTCTCTTAAAGATGACGTGATGGACGGTGGATGATATCCATAAAGCACCATAAATGGGGTCATTTTTGTTGCAATATGGAAGGAAGTGTTATACCACCATTCAGCCAGAGGCAACCACTTGACCCATTATGTTTGTTTATCAGATACAAAGCAACAAAGATATCCTTCTAAACATTTTTTAACTATCTCAGTTTGACCATCATATTGAGGATGATAAGATGAGCTATGAGCTAATTGAAAACCCAGACAAGAAAATAATTTCATCCAAAAATTTCCAGTGACAATGGGATCTCTGTCGCTTACAATAATCTTTGGGTTTCCATGTAACTTTTGAATTGTTACCATAAATGTAGTAGAAATTGTATGTGCTTTAAATGGATGAGATAATGCAAAAAAGTGTGCATACTCGGTAAGTCTATCAACTACCACCATGATAACACTCTTTCCTTTAGACTTGGGTAAACCTGTGATAAAAGCAATTGAAACCTCTTCCCAATGTTGACTTGGAATGGCTAAAGGTTGTAATAGACCCGAGATCTTAATTGTATCCACTTTATTCTGTTGGAAATCCAAATATTCCACCATAAACTTTTGAATATTCGATTTAAGGTCATCCCAAAAAAATTCCTTCTTGGCCATGTAGTAAGTTTTTAAAAATCCTGAGTGTTGTCCTAAGGGAGATGTGTGCAATTCCAAAATAATATTTTATTTGATTTGGGAATTCTTAAAAGATATAAGCAATATGTGTACCAAATGAGTCATTTTCCATCTAAATGTATCATATGTATTAGGATCTTGTTGTAACTTTTGGATGAGTGTCCACACTTCTTCATCATTATTCCATTCATCCCTTGCTTCGGTTAGCCAATCAGGTTGGATAATAAAAATGGTATAGAGAAATGCCTCTACATCCTCATACTTCTTGAGAGTGCATCTACAAAAACCTTTTTCTTCCCTTTTTTTGTAGATGATTTAAAAGTAATAATCCAACATCTTTGTGACCCATTTTTGCTAATCTTCTAGAGATAATCTTTGTTCCAAAAATTATTTAAGACTACCATGATCTTCCCATTAGGTGAGGTCGACATTGATTTAATGCATGTGCTAATGCCAACATTTCCTTCTCATAAATAGGTTTTTGTAAATAATTTCCTTTTATAAGACGGCTTTTAAAAGCAATGGGTGTTCCTTCTTTCATTAAAAAAACACCAATTCCATTTCCTTAGGCATGACATTACACAATAAAGGTTTTTGTGAAGTCTGGAAAAGCTAAGACCGATGCTTGGCATGTTGCTTCTTTAAGATGTTCAAAGGCCTTAATTTCTTCTAGAGTCCAAGAAAATGCATCTTTATTTAGTAATGTCGTTAGAGGTGTTGTTATTCTCCCATAATTCTTAACAAACTTGTGATAATACCCTGTCAACCCGAGAAATCCTCGAAGATGCTTTATTGTTGTGGGGATTTTCCATTCCTTAATGGATTTGATTTTTTTAGGGTCTACCTCAACACCCTCATGAGATACAATATGACCTAGATTTTCCACCCCATGTAATCCAAAGAAAAATTTGGAGGTTTTTGCATATAATTATTTCTTCTCCAATAGTTTGATCACCCTGTCAACATGTTGAACATGATCCTTCCAAGACTTAATGTAGATTATTATATCATCAAAAAATATTAACACAAATTTTCTAAGGAAGGGTTTGAAAATGGAATTCATCAAACCTTGAAATGTAGAAGGTGCATTGGTAAGGCCAAAAGGCATGATAAAAAATTCATAATGACCCTCATGCGTTATAATTTTTTTTTCATAATGTATTTAATCTTCATTATAATTTGATGATATCTTGAATGAAGATCCAACTTGGTGCAGTAAATTTCTCCATGTAATTCATCCAACAATTCATCAATGAAAAGAATGATAAATTTATCTTTAATAGTGAACTTGTTAAGCTCCGTATAATCTAGAAATATGTGCCACGATCCATCCTTCTTATGCACCAATACTTCTGGAGCAGAGAAATAACTTTGACTAGGTTGAATTATACCAGCCTCTAGCACTTCTATAACCATGCGTTCAATTTCAATATTTTGGGAAAGGTCTGATGTTTGGAGGAACACTTCCTAGAATCAAATGAATAACATGATCATGATCACGAATAGGTAGGAGGCCTTTAGGATTCTCAAATACCTTAGAATGATTCTCCAAGAATTTTTGGAGATATGGAGAAATAGATTTTTTCGATGTTTGAACATCTAGTGAGCATAATTGTGAAATTATGCCTCATTATTATTTATTTAGAATAATTTCCATGCCATTAGAGTTTATTATATTTCTCGGTTTCCCTATGATACCACTTAATTCAACTTCTTTTTATTCCAAAAAAAAATCAAAAAAAGTCCTTGAAAATTAAAAGTTATGTAGAAATTAGTATACACTAAGCATACATACATCCAGATTCCCCTGATCTCACAATATTTAACTTCTTGCAAAATAAAGAATCATTCCATTGTTAATATTTTTGCGGAAAATTAATTTCAAACACATGTGAAGCATAAATAAAAACAATCGCACGTAACACAGTTGTTTAACGGGAAATCCTGAAGCTGAAAACCCCAACTATCATATATTATGTATTATGGAGATCATGTAACAATCTCATACAAAGCTTAGTACATCAAGCTCTCAGTACAATCAATCGTCACACACTAACATAGAAGAAATCTCCAAATCCATGCACCGACCTCTGCCCTCTTGCTAGCCTACCTCCACTGCGCAATCCCTGCTGAAGAATAGATCTGAATGAAATTTGAATTACCCTTGCCTTGACTGCGCAATCCTCATTGGCAACTCCAATGTGTGTGTGGTGCAATCAATGCATCACTATAGTCACAACAGATAGTCCATCTTGCCCTTTCACCTATCTCTCCACTGGGTCTCCAATGGAACTGACATGCACTATAGTTAACTGTTGTATTGTTTAGTTGATTAATGAGTTATTATTTGTGAATTAATTAACTAATTAATAATCTCCACTCTCACTAGTGTATCATTCAGTTAGACTAGATACAACTAGCTCAACTAAGTCTAACTGAGTTAAACTGAATACAACTCCACACTACTACATTTGGCGGAAATTCTGATACTTGGTTCCGACGCTTTTGACCAAATGTCGGAAATTTCCCCAATTTTTTCCATCCCGCCTGAAACCGTCGCTATACCGACGTTTATAGAAAAGTGTCGCAATACCGACACTTATAAAAGTGTCACAATTGCGACGTTTGGAGGAAGACGTCGCACTTGCGACATTATCGCCCAACGCGTCGCTATTGCGATGACTGCAAGTGCGACACAATGTCTAAGTGTCGTAATTACAACGTTTGGAGGCCTTCGTCGTAATAGCGACGCCTTTTCTGCCATCGGTATAACGACACTTATATGCGTGCTAAATACAAATACGAAAGTTATATGCATGCTACATAAAAATGATTTTATTGTTTCGTATCCGTCGCAATAGCTACATTAACGTCTGATATCACGCGCGCATTCGCCCTCTGCTCTTGCAGAACAAAATTTGCCCTCAGCTCTTGCAGAACAAAATTTTCCCTCAGCATTCGTCCTCAGCGTTTTCCCTCAACTCTTGTAAAATGGTAAGTTCTTACTGCAGGCCCTTCCTCCTATAGTAGGGTTGACTTTATTTGGGTTTTTTTTGGTCAATTCCATTGGATTGTGTTAGGCTGTAGGGTTCTCTCTAGATGTCAAGAATCAAGATTCAATACCCTCTATTATCTTCATCACCCAATACAAGATTTAAATTTTTCCCAAAGAAACACTTATTAATTTGGCAGCCATTATTTCTCCCTGCTTTAAAAACCCTACATTTAAATGAAAACAAGCATTGCATTTTAACTACAAAAATCTATTAGTGTTCAAATGTACATGTGTGCTACATTAACGTTTGATATCACGCACGCATTCGCCCTCCGCTCTTGCAGAACATCGTTCGCCCTCAGCGTTCGCCCTCAGCATTCGCCCTGAGCTCTTGCAGAACAACATTCACCCTCAGCATTCGCCCTGAGCTCTTGCAGAACAACATTCGCCCTACATTCGCCCTCAGCTCTTGCAAAACAGCATTCGCCCTCAGCTCTTGCAGAACAGCATTGGCCCTCAGCTCTTGCAAAATGGTAAGTTCTTACTGCAGGCCCTTCCTCCTATAGAGGGTTGACCCTACAGCCTAACCAAATAGCTCCACTTGAGAAAAAATTTCATAATCTTGGGGCTGGATATACTGTAGAGCAAACAATTGTAGTTATCATTCGTGCTCCAATATATTAATATACTTTTTACATTGAACTGAAGAAAGGGAAACAAGCAAATTCTAGCCATCATACAATGCTTTGACATAAGAGTTTTGAGTGACATACTTTAAAAAAGAACTCATCGAATGATATTTATAATCATTTGAGTTATTCAAGTTAAACACAATGTCAAGAATCAAGATTCAATACCCTCTATTATCTTCATCACCCAATACAAGATTTAAATTTTTCCCAAAGAAACGCTTATTAATTTGGCAACCATTATTTCTCCCTACTTAAAAAACCCTACATTTAAATGAAAACAAGCATTGCATTTCAACTACAAAAATCTATTAGTGTTCAAATGTACATGTGTGCATCACTTGTGTAGAGTATTCCTTTTCCACTTTCACATTATCCAAGAATGTGTGCAGTATAGTTCATATTTTTTGTGATTTAGATTATCTTGAAAAAGGAAAGGTAAATTATTTCCCATGGAAAAATAAGGTTTTCCCTTTTTACTACTGGAAATGGTACAAAAAATTTCTACCCGAAACTCCTATGAAACAGGAACCAAATAAAGGCCATGTCCTCAATGGACATCATTTGGCTTTGAAAATGGCCATTGCACCGTGTTGTTTCTTATATTACAACATGATATTTTCTTAGGTCATTTCTTGTTTCTTGAGATGAAAAACAACCAAAGAAATCGTGAAGATCCTTTTAAGAAATAAATTACCATTTCTCAATCATATCTCAACTATTTTTTATTTTATTCAGTGGTTGCTTACTTTGAGAGAAATTTGACACTTTTATAAGGAATATAACATAAAAACACAAAATGGGAAGGAATTGATGATGTAGATGACCTTTAGTTGTTGTCAATTAAAAATTGATAATACACGATGCATGTTCTGTACTACAAACTAGATTCCTTCCTGGAGTTAGGACACAGAGTATTGAATCAAAGTTGTAGTTTCTAACTTCTTGTAGTGGTTCATCAATCTTGAAATTCAGACATTGCATGTCTTCATTGCTTCATGTTTGAATAATTTGCATCATATCGTACAATAGGAAATTAGGAATTATGATTATTATTACTCTATGGATCTGTTAAGTTACTTTTAAGTTTGCATGGTTTACTGTGAAATTATTCTAGTCCCCAAACACATATAATCAAGGAATTATAACGTTATTTCAAACATTAAATATCAAAAAAATCGTTTAAAGGATATTGAAAGGAAAAAGGTGATGGAAGATAGAAAGTGCCTTACTTAAATTCTCTAAGTATTTTTCAACAGTTGCTCCAAAAGCTTCACTTCAAGGCCCTTCAAGATCGTCTCCAACAATGCTATACCATCAGCTTCGACAATGTTGCTCCAAAAATGTCCTCAAGGTCTTCACAACAAGTTTACTAGAAGTTGCTCCAATAATATATTCAATAAGGTCTGCATTGTCAACTCGTCTCTTGTTTGGGTGCCTTAATGTGCAATGACATGTTTCTAGGACTGAATTCAATGCAAGGCATATTTGAAACTCTAACTCTGTCGTCCGGTGTCTTATTAGAAATTATTTCAATTTTCATTTTGTGTTTTTAAGTTAGATACTATTTTCAAGTTTTTACATTTATAATTTTATTGCAATGTGGCAAACTGATGAGAGCAGTGCAGGAACAACCTAGAGATGGGATGATCGCGGAAAGAGGCCAGCGGAAGAACATGTAAAGTGCCAACATTTCTCTATCTTCAGGTATTTTAGTTATTTGCATAATTGAAATAATATTAATTTTGTTCAAATATGCAGACACCTAGCCATGGTACGCCTGATGATTCCCTCTTTGAGGAATAGCTTTCTTCATCCCTATCTCCAGTGTTCTTGTTGCGAAAAAAGGCACGAGATGCAAGGTCGGAATTTAATACTTTGATAGACGCGCCTCAAACACCTGAAACAGAAGAGAAGATAAAACAACTTATGAGCCAGCTAGAAAGATATCGGGTAATAATAAAAATTCAAAAGGATATTTTTTTTGTTCTGCATGAGATGAATTGTGATAGTTTGATTTTTAATTTTTACATTGACTAAACTAACAAAAAGTTCTTTTGTATGTAGCGTTTTCTGGCATTTGCTGAACCCGGTGTTGGTGGTAGTGGGACACGAGGGCAAGAGATTGCCCAACAACCCTTTCGTACACCTTCTACTCCTTTAGGTGCCAGCCAAGAAACACACCCTGCCCAAGCAGACACCCAGCCAACCGCTGAACGTGTTGGCAATGATGAGGCTGATATGGCCAACTACATTATTGCGTTTCCTGGAGCTACACGTGTTAGCTCCACGGGGACCATTAATGGCACGTTGTTGGTGAACGATGAAGGTGTCCCTATAAAGCATGTACAACTCCCAGGTAAATTTTAATATTTTAACTATTTCATGTACTTTATCTAAAACATATTTATCACGATTTTTATTTTTAAATTAATGATAATATCTTTCTTTTTTTCTGTGTAGGAAACAATGAGTTCTACAGGTATCTAAAGAGCCATGCGTTGGTAATTTTTGGCCCAACCATACGCACAGGGTGGAATTCCCAGAGTTCCAACCTGAAAAAAGAACTTCTAGATTATCTAGAAACCCTTTTTGGGGTCGGCATATTTGACAGAACAGCGGTGGCTCGGGTAGCCGGCAAATATTTGAAATATACCAGGGACACCTATAGGATGAAATTGCAATTTAACCCTAGATATGAGCATCCTCTCATAGTTCCAGAGAGTGAGTGGAGAGCATTCATCCATGACGGAAAAGAGAAAAGGGCAAAGAAAGAAGGAAAAATGTCAATTGGACCCGCAAGGTAAATTACAACTTTAATTCAATAGCTTTAATTTTCTCTATGTATAAAATAAAAGTGTGCTACGTCATATCTGACTTTAATCTTTTGATGCTAGGTTTCCTGACACCTCAAAGGCAACCAAAGCTAGGATTGAAAAAAAGGGCCATCACAAGCTAGGCCAGGGCAGCTACTTGAAATTGGCCACAAGAATTGTAATTAAGTAGCTAAACATCTTATAATTAATTGTATCGCCTTCCAATGTTTTTGTAATCCTATCAAATATGATTAAAAATACACAGACATATGTAATGTAGGGTGATGACTTCGGAACAGAAACAACAGAGGAAGATAAAAATATCACTTTCCATTTCGGCTATCAAGCCGTAGTTGAACGTCGCATAAGCTTGGGGCAGGTCCCAAGATCCACAATTCCTGATAAGGTAAAACATTAACCTTTCAATATGTTTGTTTTCATCCATAAATTTAATGTCTAACAACTTTGTTTAAATCAGGGGAGAAACACTACCGACGACGCAAATAACCCAGTTTTAGAGCCAAATGTAGATGATCCTCACGTGCAACCTGATCATTATAGTAGGGACCAGGCCGACAATGCTACTATCAGTGAGGGCCGTGACGGTAATTAATTTCCACTTATAATTTTTTCTAATTATACCTTGATGGTTGTCCTTATAACTTTTTTTGTTTAAATGACAGAGAATGTTTCCCTTGAGGATCTTACCACGAGAGAGGAAGACAGGGCAACAGTCCCAACGGCGACAACTGGTGCACCAGGTAAATAATCTCATTGAAATTTTTTTTATTAATATTACCGAACTAGTTCAATGATATTTAAAAACTGACAATTAAAATTTAATATTATCTGTTTTTGTAGGCGATGCCCCGTCACTGGATGAGACCAAACATCGTGACTACGCAACTAGGTCAGCGGCGACAACTGGTGCACCAGGTAAATAATCTCATTGCCATTTTTTTATTAATATTACCGAACTAGTTCAATGATATTTAAAAACTGAAAATTAAAATTTAATATTATCTATTTTTGTAGGCGATGCCCTGTCACTGGATGAGACCCGACATCGTGACTACACAACTAGGTCAGCGGCGACAACTGGTGCACCAGGTAAATAATCTCATTGCAATTTTTTTTATTAATATTACCGAACTATTTCAATGATATTTAAAAACTGACAATTAAAATTTAATATTATCTGTTTTTGTAGGCGATGCCCCGTCACTGGATGAGACCAGACATCGTGACTACGCAACTAGGTCAGCAGTGCGGGTCGAAAGGCACGAAACAGGAGCAAAGCATGATGATATTGATGATGTAATTAGGAGCTTTAAAAATAGGAAGAAGAAAAATAAAATTCGATAATGTAAAATATTGTATTATTATAAGACAAACGTTACCAATGACCATACTTGGAACGTTTTTTGCGTTATATAAAAAACTCATTTATCGTACTATTTTTATGTCAAGCATTAATTGCAATGTTTCCTTGCGTACTTTTTGTTGAATTGTTTTTTTATTAGTTATTGAATATATTTTTTTTATGCTCATGAAAGTAAAAAATGAAATATAGATTGGGTATTGGGGAATTGAGAGTGATGTGAGGGGGGAGGGGCCATAAGAGCTTCCACCTTCACGTGGTTGGCCCTGTTTAGTAGAGAATAATTTATTGGAGCGATTTAATCTTGGAGCAAACCTCCCTCGATCCAGCGTAGCAACAAAAAAGTCACTGTTGACTTAGTTGCTACTCTTTCAAATCATGGGAGGCTTGTTCCAAGTTCATGCGACTCCAATAAATTGTTCTTGAAATGAAGAGGAGCTTATTCAGGTATGTTTTGACATTTTCAACATATGTTCTAACATTATCATAAGAATTCATCTTAGAGTAAAAATACTACATCAATTACTTGTATTTATTGTATAGATAATGATGGATTTTGATTGACTTGGCAGTGCAGGTACAAATCCTCTTGCATCATGAGCAATAAAACTTGTCAACCAGGGTCATGTCCAGGATATTTTTTCTTGTGCGCTTGACCAGGTTCATAATGTCACATTTTGTAAGTTCCTTTACAGTTCATAATTCAATATTAAGCTTGTTCATGATTATTATCCAGGTTTTTTGTATGTGTTTTTTCATCTATTTGATTGTAAGCAACTCTGCATGTTTCCTGTTGTTCATTATGATTTCTCCCATTACCACTCCCAGGATGAATTCGACTTTATTATTACATAGGTTACTTTATTTTTACTATGATTTGTCCATTTACGATTTCATAGGTTACATAATGTAAAGTTGTCAATCTCAGGTTGGTGATGAGCTTTAGTTCTCCAGATTTGGGGATTTTATGATATTTTATCCCTCATGTCATTCCTGCATCACCTCGTTATTTGAGCATACCAATTGTCTACCACTTGTACCAATTGGCACATGTCAATCCCTGAGTGGTGCCACATTTCACCTATTTTCAGTGAGAGTTTAGGGTTTCACTAACATAGCTTCAAAAATCCGATTCAGTGCCTGCTTGAATATTGTCACATAATACTCATGGTTTGGATTGATGAGAATGTTTTGAAGGGTTGGTTGATTCATAAGAACCACCCATATAGTCATCTTGAGATATTTCAGAAGTTTTCTCGGGTTTCCTTTTTCACCGTTTCTAGTGGGTGGGATGGTGTGGGGTGATCCATCAATACTGGTGCTCTTGTAGTAGGAAATTTGTTTTTGGGGATATAAAGGAGCATTTGATGTAGATATCCCATTGGATGCATTCATAGATGGGCATGAGAGGTCAAGAATTTAAATTAAAAATATGCAACCTCTAGCATGGCAACCTGAAGGCCGCGAGAGACACTGGTTAAAGATTGTTTTGTGGTGGCCTTAATATAGTCGTGATTTCTTTCTATTATCTTAATGCAAATATATAGTCCGGTCTCATTAAAAAGAGGATTGTGGTTGTATTTCTCTTTGGTTGTTTCTCTCTTAATGCTCCAGAAGTTGCCAAAAGTTGCGATAGTTGTTTAGTTTGCCTGTTACAACTTAAAAGTGGTTTTTAGCAATGGGAGTCATGTTTTTAAGGTTCATACTAATATGAAGATCTTGTAATTATATATTCAGCATAAGAGAAGATGGAATCTGCTTTGGGCGGTATGACAACAATTGCCACATCTACCTCATTGGGTAACAATGGAAAGGGGAAGAAGTTGGGTGCAATGTTTGATAATTATGGCAGACAATTGTCTTCTCTTTCAGTTTTTTCACCCATTTCCTTTAATCGCTCAAGTAGAAGAGGGACTCTGAGATTACGTGATAGAGAGAAGGTAGTTAATAAAAGAGCTATGGAAAAGGAGTTGTACTTCAACAAGGATGGCTCAGTGACAAAAAAATTGCAGGTCAGAGAAAAAATTATGTTTAAAGGAAGGTCACCTGCACGTGAAACTTCACTACGGTGGATCTTTCCTTGTCCACTTATATTTGATTTTAATGTGTTATTTTAAATTTTCATGGAGGGTTGTTTTGGCATATGGTCTGGCATTCAATTGCACACTTACTGAAATCATTGTCAATTTGTCTTGCAGGCGGTGTGAACAAACTTGCTGATCTTGTTGGAGTCACCCTTGGGGCGAAGGGAAAAATGTTGTCTTGGAGAACAAGCATGGTTCTCCAAAAATAGTTAATGATGGTGTGACAGTAGCTAAGGAGGTAATTTGTAGATATGTGCTCTGGTTTTCTTTTTAACGTTGTATTAGTTCCCCCTCTTAAATGTCTTAGATTTGGTAGGCATAATTTGAAAACTCAAAGGTGAAAGGAAACATATTTGTTACCCAGTGGTCTAAAAGGAAAGGGTTATGGCTGAGTCAAATTTTATTGTTATTGATAGTGTAATGAAATGTATCTCAATGCTATGGTTTTGGCCTTTTTATTGATTGAATTAGAGGACCCAGTTGAAAATATTGGGGCCAAGTAGGCTGGTTTTCATTTTTGCTGATGGTTTGGTGTATCTAATTGAATTAGTTGCCTAAGGTATTTTTGGTTGCAAACTCCTTTTCATTTTTCATACAGTATTGGCCTTGTGGAATAAATTTGATTGTGTGGTCTTGTTATATCTACAACATTTGTAGTTGTTTAGTCTTATGGCCGAGGTGCACTTTTATTATGGAAATAGTTGATGCAATATTGTCATTTAATCCTTACTGCAGGGTAGCATGTTGAGAAGTTTCTTGTGAAACATTTAGTATTCAAAATGACACTTGATCCTATACAGCATCATGCACTTGACTTCAAAATTCATATTCAAAGTGTGCCAGACAATTCTTGCAAAATTTCAAATATTTATGTTGTTTTAAACCATTATCTTTTCATGTATTGGATGCTGAAAATGTGAAAAAGACTTTGGTATGAAACCAACTGGTGAATAATTTCCAGCAAAACAACCACTTCCAAGACATGATTTAGAAGTAGAACATATGTACTTATGAAGCATATAAAGATATCCTTGATGCATTCTCAATGTTTGGATAGGGTTATTTTTGGAGAAAATAACTCCTTATTCCTAGAATAGTGATCTTCAATACAAGTAAATGCCAGAGAAGAGAGATCATCGTGTGACGCAACAAAACTGAAATTGGACCACTAAGGAGAGCTGGTGTGTCTACAATCGCTCTGTCAGCATTTTCCCCTGGTTTACCCCGTTCTTTTCCTCCAGCCTGGGTCTTAATTGACTTCTTCTTTCTTCGGGTTTATTTATCAAATTCGTAGAATTTGATAAATAAATACCATCCACAATGGTTGGAATTTAATTTATATTCCCGAATTTATATTATCTCCAAGCCTTATAACCAATGTTTAACTTTCAACACTTTGTATTTATACTCCACGTTTATTTTTAAATAAATAAATTGTAATGAACTTTCGGCTCTATATTTCACCACCCAGCCTTACAACAATCACGCTCCAGACTTATGCTAATTATCCGCCAATCGTTTAATTAAACAATTTCATTATACTCCGGACCCACCTATATATATCAATAACCAATCAAACACTCGTATCGTACCTGGCTATCTTCCACACACCTTAGTTAACCTCCGGGAAAGTTCAACGTGCGACCACCATCCGATGGCCCTTCTCCAAATCAACGACTCTTGGCAATTTCGCTCGGCTTCCAACGTCGGGCTTTAACGTGTGATGGCATGGGTTAAACGGTGGTTTTCCGGGGGTCACTTCGCCACGTGTCGCATTCCCTATGGAATCGCTTGCGAATAGGAAATACCGCCTACTCTGCAAAAGCGGTGCGATATGGGCAACCCGCTTTTGTGATTCCGCTCATGGTTTTGGTACAGGGCTTGACCACGGGTGCAAGTCTGGTTCCGCTATCCTTTTGTTTTTTAACTCATTTCCAATCCTTGGGTCAGGTTCTGAAAGCACAACAATCTTGTCTCTTTATTAAGCGGGATTTTTATATTTGAACAGTGTTCACAACCCCGGTTCTCTACACAAACCTCGCCTTCGGGTGGGGTGAGTTCATAGGGTTATCCAACAATTTACAGGAATTCAAAGACAGAAGAATGGAATTATCAGTACCCAATCACCTCACAGTTAAACAATTCTTCACAATTAGCAGTTCGAGATAATTCAATGGCAACTATGCTTGGAAATCATTTAACTGGAAACAATTGTTCACACACAGAGGTTTATTGCAGAAACCCCCTCTCTACTCTCCTCTTTCCTCTCTACTTTTATTCATCCGAGGAATTACAATTTATATACATAACATATGGCTCTTCAGTTCCTCTGAGAGGACCATTCTAGAAATCAAAAGGTCTAATTATAATAATTCAACTAACTAAAACTGTTCGACTCCTACAACTCTAACTAGTCTAAGTAATACAGTCAGCTGAGGTATTGAAACCTAGCTGTTACAACTCAAATGTTTTCAAACCCTCCTAGCCACAACATGTGGAAAAAACCTCCTACATTGCTGGCTAGTTCCTAATGCCCTTGCATCATCGTGTGACATAAACCTATTAACAAAAGTGAACAGGGAATGATTATTAATTATGGCATACTAAGTTGTCAATGATTTTGACTATTTGTCTTTAACATGTAAAAATTTTAAATTCCAAACTTACATCATCATGGTATTTTAGTAGATGTGTGATAGGTAGTATGATAGTATCATATTACCATTCTTCCTTGAGGAACCCACTTCATCCATTAATATTGCTTTTCTAAAGAGTAACAATGTAGATAACCTTAAAAAAATTTGTTAACTATTTTTGTTTGACCATTTGATTGTGTTTGATATTGTAGAACTCATGGCAGCTAGTGTTTCTCCACTCATATTAAATAATTATTTCCAAAATTTTCTTGTTACTTGGGTAGTAAACTACACAGAATAAGTAGTTTGAAGAGGCCAATAGACTTATACATTTTTTGAATACTCAGACTAAGAATCAACTTGCAGAAATTGGTATTCGGGGACGGGACGGAACAATTAAGAGCAAAGAGGGATTTTAGACAAAGAACTGCAGTGGGGAACAGCGAAAGTGCTCAGATATGCAAGAAGAAATCATTGCCTTCAGAGAAAGATTGAATATTTTGTTAAATAGAGGATTGCTCAGTCCTATAGTTGCAGAAGATAAGCTAATGGACCTTGATAGTTATGTTGAAAAATTGGACAAATATGCTGATAATCAAGCTAGTTCTTCAACCAGTTCATCAACAGCAGCATTGCCTACAGGGAAAAACCTTCATGATAGATTGGAGAATTTATTTTATCTTGAGCATGAAGTAAATCATTTGTTCCCAAATCAGCCTAATTTCTTCAGATATACTGAGGGTGATGAAACACTAAGAAAGTTGCAAAGGACCAGAGTGCCAGAAGTTCAATGGTGGGAAGAAATGATGGAACTTTTGTAAAAAATTATCCTTACATAAATTTTTGCCTATTTACCATAGTATATCATGATAAAAAGGATAAAAGGATGAAAAAAGGTCAAAGAGTATCAGAGCAGTTAAAGAGTATCAGTTAAAGAGGTCAAAGAGTAGCAGTTAAAGAGTATCAGATTGTCGATAATCTCCATGTGGACCGTTACTGGGTTTTATATCAAGTCCCTGTATGTGACATGGGGTATTTTTCTATCACTGTCTGGGGTGGGACTTCCACATTTATGGATGGATATTTGGGTTCCAATCTTCAGATGTGAAAATGTAATGACTTCATGGACTGTTTTACTTCATATAATATATTCAAAACAACGTTTTTCTCTTGTGAAAAAAAAATGATTAATGTTTATCACTCTCCCTTCAAAACTAGCGATGCTGGTCTATGTTGCTGGTTTATTGATATGGTCTGATGGTCTTTTTATATTTTGGACATATCACACTCACATGATTAGCGTTTTTCTCTGTTCAAGGATTTTGGGTACTTTAATTTGTATTTGGAACAATGGGCGTCAGTACTCTATCTGTTGTTTTACTATTCTACATACTGCTATTTCACTTTCTTATAGATGCCTCGGGCATATTTGGATGCTTTCTCAGATTTGTCGATAATCTCCATGTGGACCGTTACTGGGTTTTATATCAAGTCCCTGTGTGTGACATGGGGTATTTTTCTATCACTGTCTGGGGTGGGACTTCCACTTTTCTGGATGGATATTTGGGTTCCAATCTTCAGATGTGAAAATGTAATGACTTCATGGACTATTTTACTTCATATAATATATTCAAAACAACGTTTTCTCTCTTGTGAAAAAAAAATGATTAATGTTTATCACTCTGCCTTCAAAACTAGCGATGCTGGTCTATGTTGCTGGTTTATTGATATGGTCTCATGGTATTTTTATATTTTGGACATATCACACTCCTCACATGATTAGCGTTTTTCTCTGTTCAAGGATTTTGGGTACTTTAATTTGTATTTGGAACAACGGACGTCGGTACTCTATCTGTTGCTTTACTATTCTACATCCTGCTATTTCATTTTCTTATAGATGCCTCAGGCATATTTGGATGCTTTCTCAGATTGTCGATAATCTCCATGTGGACCGTTACTGGGTTTTATATCATGTCCCTGTATGTGACATGGGGTATTTTTCTATCATTTTCTGGGGTGGGACTTCCACTTTTCTGGATGGATATTTGGGTTCAAATCTTCAGATGTGAAAATGTAATGACTTCATGGACTGTTTTACTTCATATAATATATTCAAAACAGCGTTTTTCCTCTTTTAAAGTTTCATTTTTTTTTTTTTTAAATTCAACCTACCGTCGCAATTCCGACGCCTTGTAAGCATCGGAATTGTGACAGATTAGAAACATCGGAAGAGCGATAGTATAAACACGTCGAAAGAGCGACGTTCAAAACGTCGGACCACATTTCGTAGTAATTGTGACAGTTTACAGATGTCAGAAGAGAGACGTTCAAAACGTCGGACCACATTTCGTCATAATTGTGACAGTTTACAGATGTCGGAAGAGCGACGTTCTAAACGTCGGACCACATTTCGTCGGAAGTGCGACATTTTACGAAGGTCGGAAGTGCGATGGATTGGGAAACGTCGGAAGAGTGACGCTTGTTTGGAAGCGACGGAAAAAGTGTCGATAGTGCGACACTTTTTAATTGCGTTAGAACTGTGACGGTATGGTAAACCACATTTTTCCCGCCCTCAAACTCTCGCTCTTGCGATGACTATGTGTCGGAATAGCGACGAATTGGCCGTTGGAATTTCCGCCAAATTTTCTAGTGCCATGAACTACTCTTCCAACTCTGTCATAACTTTGCCACTTCAGTTCTAACTGAGTCCTCCATGCATGAACCACTAGTAAACCATAGGAACTGCGTAATTTCTTCAGCCCAGTGATTTTCCAAATCTGTGCACTGAAATGAAGTGCTCCAAGAGAATAAGTTGTTGTTTATTGTTGAATTATTATTAAGAGCTAATAATAACGACACTTATATTTTTAGATCAGCGATCTATAAATAGACTTTGCCAAATATTCTAAAAATATAATTTCATCTATTTTTCCATCTTGATCAACCATCCACAAATAGCATCCTGCAACTTCTGAAATATGATCACCATGTCTAAAAATAGACATAGTTTAAAAATAGACTTGCGCCAAAAATAGCCTGCGAGCCCACTTAGTGAAGGTGACTCTTTTCACTAAGCTCATCATCTTGTTGAATCTCAACACTCCCTCTCAACAATATAGGGATTATCCTTTACACCAATCTTGCCTCTATGGTATTCGAATTTTCTCCTGGTGAGCACCTTCATCAGAATATCTGCATCCTGATCTTTCGTAGGAATGTACTGAAGCAACATGATCTTCTGCTGCACACAATCTCTGATATGATGATACTGGATATCAATATGTTTAGATATATCATGAAACATAGGATTGATAAAGAGTTTAATGTAACTCTGATTATCGCAATGTATCACTGTAGGATCTAAATGTGAACCCAACAAACCAACCAGGATCTTCCTCATCCAGATAGCCTCACATTCAGCTTGACTTGCTGCCATGCATTATGCTTCCACTGAACTGAGTGCCACAGATATTTTTTTCTTGCTGTACCAAGAACCTATCGCAGATCCAATACTGAAAATCCCTCTTGATGTGCTCTTTCTTTCTGTTGGGCTGCCTGTCCAATTTGCATCCGTGAAGCCATGCAACTTCACCTCATCCGTCTGTCTATACCATAAACCATAGTCAGATGTGCCCTTGAGATACCTCAAGACATGCTTGCCCGCCTTCCAAAAGATCTTGGTAGGCTTAACCATCACTTGTGAAAGCTGGTTCACCACATAGCATATGTTCGGTCTTGTATTGACTAAATACATGAGTGAACCCACCAACTGTCGATAAAGAGTGGCATCCACTACCTCTGCCGATGTAGCATCCTCTTTACTCCAATTTCCTAGAAGAGGAGTGTCGATAGGCTTGCAGCCTTGCATGTGAAACTTCTCCAATATCTCCCAGGCATGCTTGCCTTGAGACACAAACAGTTCACCTTCTCTCTACCATATTTCATATCCAAGGAAATAATGAAGGAGGCCCATATCCTTCATCTCAAACTCCTTTGCAACATCTGCCTTGCATGAGTGTATCAAATGCTCATCACCCGTTAGTATTAAATCATCAACATAAAGAACAATGATTAAAAGCTTACCATCCACCACAATCTGGTACAGGTTTGCATCTGCCTCACTCTTTGTGAAATAGCTGTCAATCCGAGTGTACCAAGCACGTGGTGCTTGCTTTAGCCCATACAACGCTCTTTTGAGCCTGCACACATGCAATTCATTGTTGAAGATATCAAATCCTTCACGCTGCTCAATGTACACCTCTTACTCAATTATCCCATTAAGGAACACAGTCTTCACATCCATCTGATGAATGTGCCAACCCATCTGTGCTGAGAGAGAAAGGATGGTCTGTATGGAAGAATACCGTGCGACAGGTGCAAAGGTTTCTTCATAGTCAATCCCCTCAATCTATGAGAATCCCCAGGAAAAAAATATTTCTTTGTACTTCTCGACACTCCCATCAGTAGCTTACTTTACCTTGTAGATCCATCTTGATCCTACAACTGATTTTCCCACCGGCCTTGGAACAATCTCCCAAGCACTGTTTCTGACAATGGAGTCATACTCCTCCACCATGGCATCTACCCATGTGGGCTCCTGCACTGCTTATTCATGGCTCTCTCACGATACACTTGCTCATAAGAGCCATGTATCCGCAAATCATTCAGGGATCGTCTCGTTTGCGCCGTGATGTAGGGACTCCTACATTTGTGTCGCATCAACATTTTGTGTCGCATCAAACTTCAGCCTCTCGGCCTTTCCGTGGTCCGCTTTCTACCTTGTTTGATGTTTGTTTTGCATGAGTGGACTCCTCCACTCCATGAATCTCCTCCTATGGCTGATCCACATCTAGAGGCTCATCTTTGGGAACAATAAGTTCCTCCTCTGCATGCAAGTGTAGCTCCCTCTCAAGCGACAACTTCATGGCTTTCACTATATCTCTTCGCACCACAGTAATCCGACTTTCTGGAAAATACACATGATAATTATGGGGTGTTTCTATGTACCCCACAAATATCCCAACTTATGCAGTCGGCTCCAGCTTCTTCCTGGCGTCCTTTGTCAAATGAATGTAAACAGATGAGCCAAAAATCTTCAAATGAAAATATCAGGCTTCCTACTAGTAAACTCTTCTTTAGGTGTACTCATGCCAAGTACTCTATGAGGACAACGGTTTTGTACATAAACCACGGTGTTGCATGCTTCTACCTACAAGTGCATCGGTAGGCCCTGGTCATGCAACATCGCTCATGTAGCACCCACAATCGTTCTGTTCTTCCTCTCCGCGGCCCCATTCTACTGTGGGTTATGAGGCGCTATGAGTTCTCTTCAAATTCCTTCTTTGCTATAGAAGTCTTTGAATTTTCCTAAGATGTATTCACCACCATTATCGCTCCGTAGAGCTTTCACTTGCTTCCTCGACTCCTTCTCCACCAATGCTTTCAACTCATAGAAATTTGAGAACATTTCACTCTTCTTCTGCATGAAGAAGATCCAGCATCTATGAGAATAATCATGAAAAAATATAACATAATACCTGTGTTTTTTTGTTGAAGCAATCGAGAAAGGTCCACACATGTCTGTGTGAATTCTCTCCAGGATCACCGAAGCACGGTTCTCCTTCTCATGAAAGGTGGTCTTCACAAACTTACCCATAATACATCCCTTGCACTGATCTGACTTAGCAAGAGTACCCTTGGGAAGTCCAATAGAAATATACTGCAAAATATTCAAAGCACCATGGTGAAGATGGCCCAATCTCCTGTGCCATAATTCGCCCTCATCCCAGCTCACCACTTCTTCTGCTTTGCCCACCATTGCAGCGATCCATCTACCTCCGGCTTGTAGAGATTCTTAACTCGAATCCCTATATTCTTGGTTTTACCCATTGTTTTATGTCGAAGGAATGCTTTTCCCTCAATGAAAACAACATCATAACCTTTGTCTTCCAGCATTGCGACCGAGACCAAGTTCTTCTTCAGACCTGGAACATGCATAACATCCTTCAACAAGAATGGATCACCAGACTCCCTCTCAAAGGAAATGGTCCCAATGTCAGTAGCACTGTATCGACCATCGTCACCCATCTCTACATGCATCTGGAGGTCCTTCTCCTCCAAGTCACTAAACAACTCCTTGTCTCCCTTCATATGAAAAGATGCACCACTATCAAGATACTACGCCGATCCCATATAGCTTGAAACCAAGCATGCGATCAAAGAGAAATCAAGTTCAAATTGCGAGGCTAAGGCCTCTCCAACTGCAACTCTAACACTCTTCTTCTTCTTCTTCTTCTTCTTCTGTGGGAAGTTAGTGGAGAAATTCCCATGTTTGTGACAGTGAAAACACTTCACTTTGGAAAAATCTTGCTTCTTGCCTTTAGCATCGGATTTTGAAGAAAATTTCTTCCCTTTCCCCTTCCTTTATTTTGCATCCAAAGCGCAATTTTCTTCATCTTCATTCTTTGATGAAGAGCCATCCCTGGTACCCCACCTTATCTCCTCCTACACAGGATCCAACCAAAGTCGCTCCCATCCCGACATTTTCTCCCATCCATTGACAGAGTCTTCGTAGCTATGCAAACTCTTCTAAAGCCCAAGGAGAGCCAAGCTCACCAATTCTTCATCATCAACAGTAACCCCCACACTTCCCATCTCATCCTTGGTGTGGAAAAACTTCGTGATATATTTTGGAATACTATCGCCCTTCTCCATTTTTACTTTTCTGAGCTTGTCTTTAAGCACCAACTTCCTCTAGTCGCTTATTATTTGGAAAAAATCTATCAAAGCCTTCCACATTAAGAATGGAGTGGCTTTCCCATGAAGGCTGGACACAATATGGTCCTTCACACCTCCCAACAGAATTCTTCTTGTCTTTGCTGTCTTCTTTTGCCATGTGTCAAGTAATGCAGCATCGCTAGATCCCGGCGTAGGAACATCGCTATAGATGAACTCCTTCAGTCCATTATCCTCCAGCACCACCTCCATCCTATCCTTCCAGGATATGTAATTCAAGCTCCCATCAAGGGCATACTCCAATCACAACCCATTGAAATACATTTCAATGTATACTCAACTTCTGCACCAAGAATATTCTGTAGCAAATTTGAATTTTCCGTCAGCACAAACTCAACAATTCTTCACAATTGAAATCTTCAAGAATTAACATTGCTCTGATACCATGTATAAATTTGTATACACTAAGAATGCATACATCTAGATTCCCCTGATCTCACAATATTTAACTTCTTGCAAAATACAGAATCATTCCACTGTTAATCTTTTGCGGAAAATTAATTTCAAACACATGTGAAGCATAAATAAAAACAATCACACATAACAAAGTTGTTTAATAGGAAAGCGTGAGGCTAAAAACCCCAACTATCATATATTATGTATCATGGAGATCATGTAACAATCACATAAAAATCTTAGTACATCAAGCTCTCAGTACAATCAATCATCACACACTAACATAGAAGAAATCTACAAATCCATGCACCGATCTCTACCCTCCTGCTAGCCTAACTCCACTGCGCAATCCCTGCTGAAGAATAGCTCTGAATGAAATTCGAATTACCCTTGCCTTGAATATGCAATCCTCATTTGCAACTCCAATGTGTGTGTGGTGCAATCAATGCATCACTATAGTCACAACATATAGTCCATCTTGCCCTTTCACCTATCTCTCCACTGGGTCTCCACTGGAACTGAGATGCACTATAGTTAACTATTGTATTTTTCAGTTGATTAATGAGTTATTATTTGTGAATTAATTAAATAATTAATTCACTCCAGTCTCACTAGTGTATCATTCAGTTAGACTAGATATAGCTAGCTCAACTGAGTCTAATTGAGTTAAATTGAATACAACTCCATGAACTACTCTTCCAACTTTGTCATAACTTTGCCACTTCAGTTCTAACTGAGTCCTCCATGCATAAACCACCAGTAAACCCTAGGAATTGCGTAATTCCTTCAGCCGACTGATTTTCCAAATCTGTGCACTAAAATTAAGTGCTCCAAGATAATAAGTTTTTGTTTATTTTCAGATTATTATTAAGAGCTAATAATAATCAACACTTTTATTTTTAGATCGATGATCTATAAATAGACTTCACCCAATATTATAAAAATAGAATTTCATCTATTTTTCCAACTTGATCAACCATCCACAAAGAGCATCCTGCAACTTCTGAAATATGATCACCATGTCTAAAAATAGACATAGTCTAAAAATAGACTTGCGCCAAAAATAGCCTGCAGGCCCACTTAGTGAAGACGATTCTTTTCAGTAAGCTCATCATCTTTTTGAATCTCAACAAGTTATCATACCCAAAGGTTGTAAAGATTGAACTACTAGTTCAACATTAGCACCACCCATTAGAATGGAAAACCTTGGACTATTCAATACATCTTTCCCCATGGTTAGGTTGATATTATGGCACTTTCTAGAGAAATTTATAGTTCCTCCATTTGCATCCATCACTTGACACTTTGGTGTTGGATATAGGAAGCAATCCATTTCCTTGGCTACCTTAAAATGAATGAAATTATGGGTACTACCTGAATCAATCAACACTATTACCTTTTTCTTCTTGATATATCCTTCTATCTTGAGAGTTTTAGGAGTGGTAATTCCTGCCAATGCATTACAATATATGATCGGATTCATTTATTCTTTCTCTAGGGTTGGTTTCTTGTGTATATCCTCTTCTTTTAACATTTTTTGTTCCTTTTATTCCTCCTCTTCACAATCTATGTAAAATAATTTATTCTCAACACACCTATGACCTTTAGTGTATTTGTTATCACAACTGTAATAAAGCCATTTTTCTATTTTTTCTTCGAGTTTTTGTGGTGTACACCTTTTAGGTTGTGGAAGGCTAGGAGCAACAACACTTCCACATTTAAAGTTGTGAGTGGTAGACTTCCTTGTTGCCATAATTTTTTTTTCAACTTTTCTTGCCACCCTGAATGCCTTCTCCAATGAATCAGGTTCCCAAAGGCGAACCTAATGTCGGACGTTATCCTTTAAATTTCCTATAAATAAATCAATCATATGTTCCTCTTGAATATCATTTACCCTTATAAGAAATTTTTGGAAGTCCTCAATGTGCTCCTCAGTTGAACCCTTTTATTTGAGATTTACCAGTTAGCTAAAGAAGTTGTTGCTCTTTGTATCCTCATAATGTGTTATCATTTCATCCGTAAAAATTGACCAAGTACCAAGTGTTTTACGAGAAAAAGGCCATCTATACCATACAAACTGATTCAGTTCTAAATATAAAGTTGCAATGCGCACCTTTTTTATGTGTGTTGCACTTATGGAGATAAAAATATTTCTCCATCTGTAGCATCCATGTTACCGGATCCTTACCATCAAAGTTCCTCATATTTATATTTGGAATGTAGTGGTTCTTAAACCCCACATTAGAGTCTCTAAAATCATGATTCATATTCCTTTTGTCCTCATCATGATTTTCATGGATTACCTTGTCACCACTGGGAATCCTTTCTTGCAACAGCTTTGTCAACCCTTCCAACTTGACATTAATCGCATCCATGTCTACTTTAAAAACCACTATGTTTCCATTTATACCATCCATGTCCCATTTTAATCCATCCATTCCATCTTTGGTTTCTCTTTGTGAGAGAATTTTTTTTTGCACTTGGTCACTTAACTTCAATATATTAAGTTGCAATTCATCCTCTTCATGCATCATAGTATATATTTATGAAAGCTTAATGGGAGTAGAATTATTTTTTTTTGTGAGGAATTTTAGAACCCAATACTAATATCTATGCTTCAATATGTCCTTATAATCACTTAAAACTGATTTTTCAAACAAACGTTATGATTTTTTTTTTTTAATACACACATTTTTCTTGCTTCTAGGAGCTCTATATTGAAATAGTTGTAACTAAGTAATTTTGGATCTCCAAGTTCTAAAATTTCTTCATGTGGTATCTATTTGATTCTTCTTTCCAACCCCACCAGCTTGAATGATATTGTATTCTTTAAGAATATCTACATTAAATCTCCCATGATGACCTAATCATCGACTGGTTGAGTAGAGCGAAGTTGTATGGTATGCCACATGTCACTATTTCAACATTTGGCCCCGAAATTGATACCCAAAAAACCAAATTCCGTTCAATTTAAGCCACTTTTTATAGAATTCAAATCTTATTATTGAAATTAAAGTTATGATGCTTTTCCCTAGGTCACCTGTTTGAGACAGAATTTTGGAGCCTGCAAAAACAGTAATTTCCTCATATCATATCCCCTAAAATATAGCTAACCAAGCTCTAAATGTTTTACACGAAGTTCACCAAGATTTTGGCTCCACGTGGTAAACATTTCAGCTTCTGAAGCCTCATAAAAAAAAAATGGGACGAAAAATCCACGATGACCCATTTGAAGAAGAGAAACCCTAGAATTCAAAGCTCTGATACCAAATGTTAGGCAACCAGCTCAAAAAATAGAAGAAAAGATAGATCAACTACTTAAAAATTATCCTCTTCGAGGGGGAAACCTCCTTTACATTACATAAATGAACAATTATTTGATGATATAAATGAAAATACTTCCTTTCTATATATAGAAGTCTAATGGGTCACAATATAATTAGAGCCTACATACCAATAATAATGTAAGGGCACAACAATAACAATAGTGGGATTCTATGGGACACAATAATAAAAATATGGGGACTACATGGGAACAACAATAAAAATAAGCGGGATACACTAACAATGATGATAATGGGTTATGCTAGTATTATAAGGACCTAACAAGTTGGGAAGGAGCCAACTAATGCCCATGGAAGGAAGGCATGATTGAAAGGGTATTATTCACAATAGTATTTAATTTAATTAATTGAATATTTATTAAGTCATTTTACTAATTAAATTTAAATTTAATTGTATAAATATATTTAATAATAATAATGATGTTTGTTAAAGAAAGTAATTTTATGTTAATAAAACATCAGAGCATGACTGACAAGTACATTACAGTGGTAAATTAGCTAGTATTAAGAGAAAAATTGTATGTTATGTAGAGCTCATTCATGAGAGGATTTAGTAGATCCTTAGGGATCTGCTCAATATTAGTAATGCTAATTTATGAGAATAGTAAAAGAAAAATGTGTTCTTATAATTTTATATATGTGTGTGAGTCGACTAAGAGCGGACAAGTCTGAAGTTGCATTAATAAGTCTCGTGTGTCATACAGATAATTGAACATTTAAAAATGGTGAATACATGGGGAAATCGACATCGAGGATGATAATTACAAGTTCCTCCTAAAAATAACCCATTGCCATCGTCAGAGTTAGCTCTCATATTGCGCACTCCCTAGAATAAATTAATGAGACTTAAAGAGGCTTCCAAAAAACTGAGGCAGAAGTGGATCACCCTCCATCAGGGTTGGGAAATATTGAGGGATTAACAGACTCTGATAGAGGACCCCCAATCAAGGACATTAATACGGAGCTGTAAAATATTAATCTCCCAGAGTTTATTGGAGGTCATGCCAGTGAACAAGAAGAATCCTGGTTAGAGGGAATGAGAAGGTGTTTCACACTAAGAGATTATACTTTCAATTAAAAAGCTAAAATAGTGATATTCCAACTCAGATACAGTCACCCTAAACTGGTGGGGTAACTTAGAGCAACAACTACACCTCACTCCTCCCATAGTTACTTGGGAGTTATTTGAGCAAAGATTCTGGAAAAAGTACCTACTAACAGATTAGGAAGAACAACAGATAGCATCCTTCCATGCTTTGGTACAGGAAAACTGCATCATAACGGAATATGAGATTAGATTCATGGAATTGGTCAAGTATGTCTCCTACATGGATACTAATCAACTACAAGCAAATCGTTTAATTTATGGATTGAACCCTAATATTAGGGAAATGGTGTGGATGTGGAAATTATCCTAAGTTGCATAAGTTGTTGAACATGCTCACTATGTTGAAGAGAACTTCAACTTAAAAGATGGAAACAAAACCATTTTTCCACAACAACAAAGGTTTATGGGGAAGGAACCTCATAACTTCTCCAAGGGATGAATTTTGAGGCCACCACCATATAGAAACAAGGTTTTACCCAAAGCACCAATAGTGGTGATTTCAATGGTTTCCAGTGCAACTTTATGGACAACTTCAAGGACTCGTGAAAATCACGGTCAGACACAGGGAGCCACAAGTAGGGGCATAGGTCTCAAGGGAAGGATCTCTTTCCAAATAACTCCACAACATTTTGTTCAAAGTCTACCATGCATCACTTGTTGGGGATGCAGGGGACCACATACCAGTGTGACTATCTTGAGTTACTAACTAGTAACAACCATAGAGAAAGAAAAGCATGAATGGGGGAAGCAAGCGGAAACCATCAGATCTATGCAGCAGTTGATAACCAACAAGTTGAACACCAATATGTCGTGGTAGAAAAAATGGGTATGATACATAATGTATGATCCAAGTAGATATTGGTGGCCACCCGCCTATTCCTCTTGGTCTCCTAAAAAAAATTTCATTTTTTCAGTTTCCTTAATTGTAGCACAATTTACTATTTTTGGCAGTTTTTCGGGTCCTAAACTTCTAGAGCCATTTTGAGGCCCCAAACGACATTTTTTGGGAAATATAATAATGTTTCAAGAGAATACATTCACTGCCAGCATTTTTATTTCTCGGATAGATCTTTCTAATGTGGTATCATGTGCATCAAATGAAGATCGTATGCCAAAGTTATGAGCCTAGGAAATTGATGTACCAATTTACCCCAACAGGACCCATATTTTGGTGTTTCATCTCCTAGGGTTACGTTTTTTTATCTTTAGGGTTTTCCAATGTTTCTCAATAATAAATATTCCTTTGAGCCTCATTGTAACACATTTCAGAGGCCTGTAGCTGCCACATCTCTTCTCAGAGATAAGCTACCAGTGCCCAAGCTAGCTTATTTCCAATTTATCTATAAACATATTTCAGTTATGTGATATTAATGAAATGAAGTCTTATTTCTACTGCATATTTTCGTTTATGTGTACTTCAATATTTTCTTGCGTTCCTGCATAAGTCTGGATCAGTGGTATCAAATCAGTCTGCATTTTCTCGATCCTTCATTACATGTCCCCAATGAGGTCAGGGTATAAGGAGTTAGGCCTCAATCTAGTTGAAAATTTGCAATATCAACCTCACAAACCCCGAAAACCCCCCATGGGGGACGAAAATAAATTTTAGGGAGGATGAGAACCTATCAAAATATTTCTCAAGGAGGCCCTTGAGAAACAAAGGCACGCAATGATGGATAACTTTTCCCAGATTCTTCAATGACTGCCCAACGACGGCGCATCTGCATCCAACAACCACTCTAGATGTGGAAATCCTTGTAAGTTACAAGTAAACTTTGACATTCCCATATTTGAGGACAAAATAGATGCATACGTCGTATATATATGGTTGAATCTATTAGAAGGGTAAATCTTAGCTTATGACTTTTCCAACTGGGAAAAAATTACTATTGCACTCCTAAAATCCGCACCCCATGTCAATGACTGGTGGGAAACCTACTGTAAGAAAAAGGATGGAGGGAACCCTCTCTGTTTTCAGCCGCACCTACTTGGAATTCTTTTCGAGATGCCATCAAGGAAAAATATTATTTCATGGGGAGCTATGAGGATAAGTACATACAATGGACTATGTTATGGTAGCAAAGGGATCAAGATGTGCATGAGTTGATGAATCTGTTCAATACACTGTGCACAAAATTAGGTATCAAAGATTCAGAGAAACATTTGGTGTTGAAGTACCGTAGTTGTCTGCACAAATACATTCATGAGGAAATGGAGTTCCTCGACATCTCCTCGCTTGGTATAGCATATTGGTATGCTTCCAAGATTGAGCAGAATTTCAAACAGAAGAAGCGAGACTTTGGATCTGCGAATCAAAAGCAAGGGAAAGGTGCCCCCAAGCCATAGAGCAAAGGAAAAATTCAAGGTGAGGTGGCCTAGGATAACCCACCAAGGCCACAAGAAAATAACAACACCACGAAACCAAAGAAGGACATTAGAAAGTGGTGTGAGTTCCATAAGAGCTCCACTAATAACACAAGTGAGTGTCAGGCCAAGCAGTCACTAGTGGCCGAGCTGAAGCCTTATGAAACGAATGCATGTCCGACTCTAAATCATAACCCAAAAAGGGGAGTGAAAAAGGGAATCAAATTATCTATGTGGAGCCCAATGCCACCGTTGCCACCAAGAAGATCCAGAAGGAATAACCTAATGATACAAAGGAGGAGGATTGCCTCTTCCTTTCCAAGATGTGCGTAAAGGATTCTCCATTACAGTTCATTACCAACAACGGAAGCCAAAAGAACCTAATTTCAGCAAAGGTTGTGACATGACTGGACTTGTTGACCATAGCACACTCACAACCGTACACCATTGAGCGGCTTCACCAAGGACAGGATCTTTGCGTCAGTGAACAATGCAACCTTCCCTACAACATCAAGCCCTTCACGGATGAGGTATTATGTGACATTTCCCCTCTTGATGTTTGTGATGTATTATTAGGCCAACCATACTTGTTGAAGTGACATGTTGTGTATGAGTCCCAGCCTCGTGCTATTATTATTACTTTGGGAAATAAGTTGTACAGGATACCAGAGGTAGCACCTCCTGTCTCCATCTCTTTGGTGACTACAAAACAATGCAGTAGCTCATTTCCGAAACCAAGAAATTTGTTTTCCCGATGATCTGCCCTCAAGGAAAGATTAATATTGTGGCCACGACCTCCAGACATGGCTCCTTCGTGAAAAAACAATAAATAGACAAAGTCGTGTAGGAGTACATGGGCATCTTCACCTCACCCGTATGGGTGCCTTTGCACTTTCAATTCAAGCAACCCATCAATGTGACCTGAGGTGCACCGTTGCCCAATGGACCAATATATTGATGCTATATTATGGAAAACGATGAAATCAACAGGAAAATTTAGGATTTATTGCAGAAATGTCACATTCAGCCAATTTCATCGCCCTATAGGAGCCCAATCATGTTGGTGTAGAAGAAGGATGAGACTTGGAGACTTTGTATTGACTATCAGGGGCTGAACAAGGTCATTGTATGGAATAGGTACCCAATCCCACGTATTGATGATATTTTGGACCAACTCAAGGGGGGAAAATATTTCAGCAAGATCAAATTGAAGTCTAGGTATCAACACCAATCGAACACTCTGATGTGTGGAATACTGCCTTCAAAGTCAAGGAGGGCTTGTTAAAATGGCTGGTCATGCCTTTCGTGTTGATGAATTCTCCTGCAACCTTCATGAGGTTGATGGACGATATCTTGCAGCCATTCACCACCTCATTTTTAGTAGTGTACTTGGATGACATCTTGGTATTTAGCTAGACGTGGGAAGAGCACCTCCACCACATTCGACAGGTCCTCCAAACACTGCAGCAACACAATTTGTGTGCAAATTTGGAGAAGTGAACTTTTGGCATGACTTAGGTTTATTATCTAGGATAATTTATTAATGAGTGGGGGGTGCATGTTGATCCAGCCAAGATCCAATTCATTCGGTATTGGCCAACCCCAACCACTCTAATAGAGCTCTGCATCTTTCTGGGCCTTGCTAATTACTACTATAGGTTTGTGCTTGGATTCTCTCATATCACCTCACAATTGAGTCAAGTCACTAAGGGAGGAGCAAAAGAAAAAATATTTTGGTCTGAATCTCAAAATAAGGTGTTCGTAGAGTTGAAACATCGCCTCTACTCTTCCCCAATGCTCACATTACTATACTTGCAACAACCATTTGAGATCGAGACAGATGCCTTTGACTATGCTATTGGGGCAGTTCTTTCTCAACAGGGGCATCCAGTGGCATATCATAGTGTGACATTGTCTAACACAGTCCGAAAGTATCCCACTTATGACAAAGAGATGTATTCCATTGTGCATACTTGCCAACAATGGAAGCATTACATTTTGTGGAAGGAAACGATCATCCACATAGACCACCGACCCCTGTATTTCATATAGACAAAACAGAACTTTGAGAATGATCTCCATCAGAAGTCGTCCACATATCTACAATCTTTCATTTGAACATCAAGTACAATAAGGGCAGCACCAATAATTTTTCAGATTTCCTTAGCTGACCATCAAACGTGGTGCTAACCACATGCTCAACTCTTTTGGGCATGAGACTTATGATTGGCTTCTTCTCTAAAAGAGCAATCCAGAATTCGGCCACACATACAAGACGCTCTTGGAGGGTAACCAAGTTCCAAATTTTCACCTCCGAGATACACTACTATGTCACCTAGGACACATTTTTGTTCCTTCAAGCTAGCATGCCAAGATGATTTGGGAAGCACACTACAGTCATGTCGTTAGGAATTTCTAGGTTGAGAAAATAGTGCCAGTACTGCAGAAGTATTTATATTGGCAAAAGCTTAGACAGGATGTCGGGAAGTACATCAGATCCTGTATTTCCTGCGTCATTTCCAAATTGACCATCAAGGAGCAAGGTCTTTATACTCTGCTGCCTACCCCTAGTCGACCTTGGGAATCCATCTCCATGTATTACATATCGGGCCTTCCTTCTACTGAGCATGGAAATGATTGTTTTTATTGGGTGTGGAGCCTGATTATCTTGTTTATTTTGTATCACAGCGTTGGACCCCTGTACTTTAATGGGGTGGCAACACCACCTGTAATTAAACGCTACCTAGGGGGTCCAAGGGGGGGCGGCTGCGACTTTATGGATCCCCTCCTGGTGGGGGGTTTCGAGGGCAGCGCCCTCGAAGCTAAAAATAGATGTAAAATTGCCTTGTAAAAGTATAGTAATTTGTAGTCAATCTGGGCCATTCATTAGGCGGATGATCTGATGGTAGAAGTTTTGTTTAGTTTAGGGTTTTTTTCCCTAGAAGGTAACCCCTCGCTTGTATGAGGGTATTGTATTGTGGCTATGGATTTTATGTGTACTCTCAGAGCGAGAAACATAGAGGGATACTGTGAGAGAGAACAGAGGATATTACAGTGGATCTACTGTAGTTTGTGTCTCTTCATTTTCCTGGATAATATAAAGGAAGGACTAGCTATTCGGGGTGGACGCAGCCCAAATTGGGTGAACCACGTATATCTGTGTCTCTCTGGTTTTATGTGTGCTTGTGTATTCTGCATATTTTATGTGTTTAATTTCTCTATAATATATAATTTTCTAACAATTAGTATCGGAGCCGAAGGTCTATTTGGATGATAAACTCACAGGAAAGAAGGGTTCCTAGTTCGAGTGGGAGCAATGGCGGAAGATAGTAAATTTAGGGTCGAGAAATTTAATGGCCAAAACTTCCCGCTGTGGAAGATGAAGATGGAAGATTATCTGTATCAAAAAGATCTGTACCTACCATTGAGCAGAAAAACAAAGAAGCCGACGGCTATGACAAACGCAGAATGGGAGATTGTCGATAGAAAGGCACTCAAAACAATAGGGTTGTGCCTTGCGGCATCGGTAACCTTCAATATTTCAAAGGAAACAACAACAGAGGGTTTGATTAAGGCATTGGTGAAATTATATGAAAAACCCTCGAGCTAAAATAAGGTATTTCTTATGAAACGTTTATTTAATATGAAGATGTTGGAAGGTGGATCTGTTGCAAACCATTTAAATGATTTTAATACAGTTACCAGTCAATTAAGTTTTGTAGGGGTAAAATTTGATGATGAAGTTAGAGCTCTGTTATTTTTGTGCTCATTGCCAAAAAGCTGGAATGGTTTAGTTATGTCCATTAGTAACTCTGTCTCTGGATCTAGTACTTTAAAGTTTTATGATGTTGTTAGTGCTATCCTTAGTGAGGAAATGCGATGGAAAATATTTGGTGAGACATCAGGTAATGCTTTGAGTGCAGAGTCTGGGGGACAAAAAATGGAAAGAGGAAAGAGCTTGGGATATCGTAGTAAATCAAGGAAAGGCAGATCCAAGTTTAGATCGGGGATAGTGTGTTGGAAATGCGGAAAGAAAGGACTCCTAAAGAAAGCCTGTAGATCTCTGAAGGGAAAAGAAGGAGACATACAACAAGAAAACAATCATGAAGAAAATGTGATAGGTGATGTGTTACAAGATTCTTTGATTCTTTCTTTCGAAAATGTTACTGATTCTTGGGTTGTAGATTCAGGGGCTTCATTCCATGCCACACCT
Organism: Pinus albicaulis; assembly: GCA_034641835.2. Lineage (NCBI taxonomy): Eukaryota > Viridiplantae > Streptophyta > Pinopsida > Pinales > Pinaceae > Pinus > Pinus albicaulis. Next base: position 1,465,512,890 of record CM076575.1, read on the forward strand.
GATAATAAATATTTTCATGACTATCTTCAAGGATATTTTGGACAAGTCCGTTTGGGTGATGATAAACCCTGTAAAATTGTTGGAATGGGTAAGGTTCTTGTCAAACAACAGAATCGAAACCAATGGTTATTAAAGGAGGTAAGGCATGTTCCGAATCTGAAGAAAAATCTGATTTCAAGAGGGCAATTAGGCGATGAAGGTTGTGTGACAATTTTCACATATAAAACTTGGAAGGTCACCAAAGGAGTGTTGGTAATAGAAAAAGGCGAAAAGGTTGGTACATTGTATATATGCAATGGTATTTCTAACTCTGTTAATGCTTTAACTTCCAAAGGAGCAGATGCAGCATTATGGCATCATAGGCTCGGACACATGAGTGAGAAGGGGATGAAGATTCTTCACTCAAGAAATTTGTTGCCGGGTTGAAGAATGTTGATTTGGATTTCTATGAGAATTGCATTTATGGAAAACAGAAGAGATTCAGATTTCTTAGAGTTGGGAAAGAAAACAAGAGCGAAAAATTAGAGCTTGTGCATACAGATGTATGGGGACCTGCTCAGGTATCATCTCTCAATGGCTCTCATTATTATGTTACTTTTATTGATGATGCAACTAGAAAAACTTGGATTTATTGTATTTAGAATAAATATGATGTATTTGATACTTTCAAGAAATGGAAAGCTTTGGTTGAGATTCAGACATGAAAGAAGTTGAAGTGTCTCAGATCAGACAATGGAGGTGAATATTGCAGCAAAGAGTTTGATAGGTACTGTTCAGAGCATGGAATTCGCAGAGAGAAGAAAGTTCCAAGAACACCACAAGAAAATGGTGTGTCAAAAAGGATGAACAGAACAATCATGGAGCGTGCAAGATGCATGAGATTGCATGCAGGATTGCCTTTACATTTTAGGTATATGCTGTAGATATTGTTGTTTATCTAATAAACAGAGGGCCTTCAATTTCCTTGGATGGTGGTATTCCAGAGGAAACATGGACAGGTAAAAAGGTAAACTACTATTTTTTAAAGCCTTTTGGTTGTGAGGCCTTTGTCCATATTAATAAAGAAAATATAACAAATCTTGAGGAAAAATCAAATAAATGTACCTTTATTGGATATGGTGTTAATGATTTTGGTTATCATTTATATGATTATGAAAATCACAAAATCATTAGGAGCAGAGATGTAATATTCAATGAAAAGGTATTTTATAAGAATCAGTTGCAGCAAAGGAAACAGAAGAAATAAAACAAAGAATTCACAGTTCTTGATGAGATCATAGAAAAGGTAAAGGTGCCTGAAAATAATAATAATCAAGAGCCACCACAACAGAAACAGGCACCTCAAACACCTGAAATTTGTGTTAGAATATCTACCAGGATAAGTAGACCCCCTAAACGATACTCTCCTTCATTATATTATTTATTGTTGACTGATTATAGTGAACATGAATGTTATGAAGAAGTAATGTAGGTTGAAAGCAAGAAGAAGTGGGAGCTAGCCATGGAAGAAGAGATGGACTCCTTAATGCATAACCAGACTTGGGACTTAGTCAGGTTGCCTCCAGGTAAAACTACATAGGAAAATAAATGGGTTTATAGGCTGAACGAAGAAGATGGAGGAAAAAAAAGGTACAAATCTAGACTTGTGGTGAAGAGGTTTGCACAGAAGAAAGGTATTGAATTTGATGAAATATTTTCTCCTGTTGTTAATATGACTTCAATCAGAACTATTTTAAGTCTTGTAGCAACGGAAGATTTACATATTGAACAGTTAGATGTAAAGACAACATTTCTCCATGGTGATTTGGAGGAAGAGATCTATATGGAGCAACCAGAAGGATATGAGGTCAAAGGGAAATAAAAATTAGTGTGCAGGTTAAAGAAGAGCTTGTATGGCTTAAAACAGGCTCCAAGGTAGTGGCATCTAAAATTTGAGAAGTTTATGTCTGAAAAAAGTTATACTAGATGTCACTCTGATCATTGTGTTTATCTGAAAAGGAAAAATGATGGAAGCTATATTATATTGTTATTATATGTAGATGAAATGCTTGTTGCATGGTCTAACATGCAGGAAATAAATGTGCTCAAAATAAAATTGGCAAATTCATTTGCAATGAAGGATTTGGGAGCTGCAAAACAAATCCTTGGTATGAGAATAACTAGAGACAGGAAAAATAAAAAATTAACACTATCTCAGAATGAGTACATACAAAAGGTGTTGAAAATATTTAATATGAAAAATGAAAAACTAGTTAGTACACCTTTTGCTAGCCATTTCAAACTTAGTAAGGAGATGTGCCCAAAGACCCAAGAAGAAATGGACTATATGTCTAAAGTTCCATATGCATTGGCAGTTGGAAGCTTAACGTATGCAATGGTCTGCACAAGGCCTGATATTTCACATGTAGTGGGAGTTGTAAGAAGGTACATGAAAAATCCAGGAAAAGAACATTGGATGGTAGTAAAATGGATTCTCAGATATTTGAGAGAAACCACAAATCAAGCATTATGCTTTGGTGGTTCAAACATTGCTTTATAGGGATATGTTGATGCATATATGGCAGGTGACAGAGATAATAAGAGGAGCACTATAGGATATGTATTTATCATAGGTGGAACAACTGTCAGCAGGGTTTCAAAAATCCAAAGTGTTGTTTCACGTTCAACAACAAAAGTAGAGTATGTTGTTGCTACAGAGGCTAGTAAAGAAATGATTTGGTTACAAAGGTTTATGGATGAATTGGATAAGAAGCATGATATGGGCACATTATACAGTGATATCCAAAGTGCCATTCATCTTGCAAAGAACTCAACATTTCTTTCCAGGACTAAACACATACAGCTCAAGTACCATTTCATACGGTCAGTATTGGAAGATGGACAGTTGAAGCTAGAAAAGACACACACTAGCTAGAATCCTGCAGATATGCTAAAGAAAGTTGTAACTAGGGAGAAATTGAGATTATGCTCAGTTTCAATTGGTCTTCAAGGATGATGATGAAGATGAGAAACAACCAAGTCCAAATATGAGTCATTGTCCAGCAAATGAGGCAACGGTGGAGTTGCTATAATTAGTCTCCAAGTGGGAAATTGTTGGGTGTGGAGCCTGCTTATCTTGTTTATTTTGTATCACAACGTTGGACCCCTATACCTTAATGGGGCGACAATGCCACCCGTAATTAAACACTTCCTACGGGGTCCAAAGGGGGGTGGCTGCAAATTTATGGAGCCCCCCCCTGGTGGGGGGTTTTGGGGGCAGCACCCCCGAAGCTAAAAACATATGTAAAATTGCCTTGTAAAAGTATAGTAATTTCTAGTCAATCTGGGCTGTTCATTAGGCAGATGATCTGACGGTAGAATTTATGTTTAGTTTAGGGTTTTTTGCCCTAGAAGGCAACCCCTCGCTTGTATGAGGGTATTGCATTGCGTCTATGGATTGTATGTGTACTCTCAAAGCGAGAAACATAGAGGGAGATTGTGAGAGAGAATAGAGAATATTACAGTGGATCTGTTGTAGGTTGTGTCTCTTCATTTTGCTGGATAATAGAAAGGAAGGATTGGTTGTTCAGGGTGGACGTAGCCCAAACTGGGTGAACCACGTATATCTGTGTCTCTCTAGTTTTATGTGTGCTTGTGTTTTCTACATATTTTATGTGTTGCATTGCTCTATAATATATAATTTTCTAACATTTTTTTCATGGTCATCGATATATTCTTGAAGATGGCCATTATGGCAGTGTGCAAGAAGAATATCAAAGCATAATCCACTACTAAACTCTTCTTTGAACGAGTGTGCTTACACTTTGGGATCGCACAGTCTATCGTCTCAGATCAGGACAACAGGTTCCTCAGTACATTTTGGTCTAGCATCTAGTCAATGCTAGACACCAAGCTAACCAAGTCCACAGCTTTCCATCCCAAAACTGATGGCCAAATAGAGGTTGTCAACATGATGATCATATAGATTATGTGTATGTACAACTCAAAGCATCCATGCACATGTGATGAGAGCCTCCCCTATGTACAACACAGATATAGTCAAGCCCTCCACAACTCAACCAACCATAACCCCTTTCAGTTGGGCTTGGGATTGCAGCCATTGTGTCCCATTGACATAACCATGCATTTGAAGCTACACAAGCCAATTCAGCTCATATCTAGTCTAAAGCTGACAAGGTGAACAACTTCATTGAGTGCATTCAGCACATCCACCAACAGGTTCATGAAATATTGGACAGATCCAATGCTAAGTACAAGCAGTGATATGATCAACATCGGGTGCCACACAACTTCTTGGTGGGCGACAAAGTGTGGCTACATTTCCAGAAGGAGCGCCTTGTTGGACCTCACCGCAAGCTTCACCCACTCTGATATGGGTCATACAATATCACCATGGTTGTAGGGAACAATGCCTTCGAGCTCAGTATTCCACCATTCCTTGGTCTGCACCTAGCGTTCAATGTGGACCACCTTCGACCCTACTTTCCACCTCTAGTGGACATATCTAACATCGCAGAACAACTCACACCAACAGAGCTAAACCCAAACTGCATGGAACAAGCCACAACTGATCGTATCATAGGCACATAGATCAAGAACGCCCGCAAGTAGAGGATCCAACTATATCGAGTTTTCAAAGTAGGCCAGCTCCTTTACTAGGGCAAGTGGCTCACAAGGGACCAAGTTCAGCAAGAGTTTCCTCATCTCATGGAGGAACTCAAGGCAATGGGGAATATTGCTTCCTAAAGGGGGAGGAATGATCCAGGTGGATATTGGTGGCCACCTACCTATTCCACTTGGACCCCCACTATCATTCCTTTAATTCTTTCAATTTCCTTAATTGTAGCACAATTTACTATTTTTGGCAGTTTTTCAGGTCCTAAACTTCTAGAGCCGTTTTGAGGCCCTAAACAATGTTTTTTGGGAAATATAATCTTGTTCTAGGAAAATGTGAGTTAAAGACTCAACATTAGTTGTCAGTAGTTTTAGTCTTTGGATATATCTTTCTAATGAGGTATCATGTGCGTCAAACAAAGATTGTATGCCAAAGTTACAACCCCAAGAAATTGATGTATCAATTTACCCCAACGGGGCCCATATTTTGGTGTTTCATCTCCTAGGGTTAGGTTTTTGGATATTTAGGGGTTTCCATTGTTTCTAAATATTAAATAGGCCTTCGAGCCTCATTGTAACACAATTCATAGGCCTGTAGCCACCACATCTCTTCTCTGAGATAAGCTACCAGTGCCCTAGATAGCTTATTTCCATTATGTCTGTAAGCACATTTCAGTTATGTGATATTAATGAAATGAAGTATTATTTTTGTTGCATCTATATGTTTATGTGTATTTTTGTATTTTATTTTGTTCCAACATATGTTTGAATCAATGTAAAAGAAAAAAAGAAAAAAATTGATTATGGTGCTACAAATAGTTTCATTTCACAAGTTCCATTAGAGAAATGTGGGTGGGCAGCCTATGAGCACGATGACTTTAAACAAGTTGAAATGGCTTCAAATATAAAACAAGTAGTAGGACCTAATGTTCATCAATGTCAGGTGAACCTTGGGGTGTGTACAACTAATTTGAAGGCATGTGTCACAACACTAGGGATACACAATGTAATCATTGGAATGGACTGGTGAGAAGCTCATCGAGTTCTGGTAGATTATTTCAAAAAGAAGGCCATTTGTTTAGATGATGAAGGTAAGTCAATTGATATTTGTGAAATCAAGAGAGGAGTGTCCCTATTATTCATCTTCATGATTAAGGTAAAAAAAAATATCGGACAAGGTTGTAAACTATATGTGGCAAAGACTGCGAGTGACCAAAAAGGACCCTCCCTGAAACAACATCTAGTTTTTTCATAATTCATGGTTATTTTCCCCAAGGAATTGCCTAAATTACGACTTGTGAGGGAGATCTATTTCACAACTAACCTAAAACATGGTGTAGAACCAATATCTTAGATACCCTATAGGAGATGCAGTTAAAAGTTATTTTAGACCTGCGATTTATTAGACCTAGTATTTCACCTCGGGGTGCACCAGTGATTTTTGTCAAGAATAAGGATGGTTCCTTAAGGATATGCATATATCATAAGGAATTGAATCAATACACAATAAATAATAGGTACCAGATACCTAGAATAGATGACCTATTTGATCAAATGAAGGGAGCAACGATTTTCTCAAAGATTGATTTGCGATTTGGATACCACCAATTGAGGACTAAGGAAGGTGACATATAAAAAACTACATTTCGTGCTCATTTTGGGCACTACGAGTTTGTAATTGTACGATTTGGTTTGACCAATGCACTAGTAGTATTCATGAGTCTCATGAATGGTTTGTTTACGAAGTATTTGGACCAATTCGTGAAAGTATTTCTAGACAATATTCTTGTGTATTCCAAGAATGAAAAGGAGCATGAAGAGCACCTAAGGGTTGTATTGACATACTTAAGGGAAAATCAGTTGTATGGAAAATTGTCAAAATGTTCCTTCTTTCAGAAGAAAAATCATTATCTTGGGCACATCATTTCAAGAGAATGGATTTCAGTTGAGCCAGAAAAGGTAAAGGCCATAATGGATTGGTAAGTGCCGAAAAATGCTCATGAGGTGTGTAGTTTCATGGGGCTAGCAGTTTATTATCGCAGATTTGTGCATTTTGTCCAGTGAATAAAATCATTTTGACCATTTTTTAATGTAATGCCCCACTTGATCCTATAAGGAAAATTTTGATTAATGTTTAATTAATCTGTAAATAACGACTTATAATTTTTTAGTAATATTTTCACTTGTGAAATTGTAATTTTATTTTAGTTTTACGGATATGAATTTTATTATTTGTTATTTCATTTCTAATATGTATTCTCAAATCAGATCTTAGATAAGGTATGATATTCCTTCATTTATTTCTAAAATCAAATATCTAGATTTTGTATACCCAATACATCTTCTCAATTCAACTTGTAGATAAGGTATGGTCTTCCCTCATTTATTTCTAAATCGAATATCTAGATTTTGTACACCTAATTTGTTTTCTCAAAACTTCATTTGGATAAGTATGGTCTTATCCCAATTATTTTTTAATAAAATATCTATATTCATATCTACTTTTGGATAAGATATGGCAAGAAAGTCAAGGTTAATAAATTAAAAGGATGAGGTGGCAGTCATGGAATTAATGGTAAGTAGTTGAGGTGGATGAGAGGAAGAGAGATAAAAGGGAAGGAGGATGAGAGGAGGGGAGGAGATCCTTGGTCTTGCTCAACATTACAGGAGATCCTTGGTCTTGTTTGGAATTAGAGAGGATAACCTTGGTCTTGTTTGACATTGGAAAGGATCCTTGGTATTTTTTTGGTATTGGAGGGTGTTGATTCCACCTTGAACACACTACAACTAGTTGGGCTTGGGCTTGAAGGGCTAGGGAGCCTGTGGAGGTTCCCAGGGCTAAGAAATAAATCCTAGCTAGCTGGGAGGTAAATCCAGTTAGGTAACGTAGAAGGAGCATCTCAACATAAATCAAAGGGCATTTCAACCAAGCTATTGATACATGTATTCTTTGATTGTTGATTACTTATTTTAAATTTCTGCAATGAAATTTCTTACTTAGATATGTTGCAAATGAATTTTAATTATATGTTATAATCAAATAAATGTTGAGCTAGAAATAGACTATTTTCCTTCTTATTATGTTTAATTGAAATGATAATTCTAGGTTAGTTAAAATATCTCGGATCTAGGTCCTCACATATGGTATCAGAGCTAAGTTCAAACGCTGAGACCTAAATCCCACCAAGGCATCATGTACAACCGAAAACAACTAAAAATAACTCAAAAAAAAACATATAATAAATAATTAAAATTCTATCTAAAGAGAGACCGCCCATTGTTATTTAATGATATACGAGAAGCTTGTAATTTAAGGAAGATGCAATAATATGTCACTTCCCAATATCACTTGTTTTTTTTTTCTCTGCCTTTCGCTCTACCGCTTCCTTTCTTTGAATAAATGAAATTCTGTGAAAATTGCTGCATTCTTTTTAATACTTTCGGTGCCAAATAACCCATTTTCAATCTTACTTTCTTTGAATAAACGAATTCAGAAAATATACGAGGCGTTGAATTCTGCGAAAATTGTTGCATTTTTTAAAATACTTTAGGTGCCAAATAACCCATTTTTAGTCTTGCTTTCTTTAAATAAACGAATTCATAAAAATATACAAAGCGCTGAATTCTGCTAAAATTATTACATTTTTTTTGGGTGCCAAATAACCCATTTTAAGTCAATTTTCTCCTCGATTCACTACATGTATCCATTCAATTTTTTAGTGGAATATGGGGACAGCCCAATCACTTGACCATAGGACTTTGGATCCTTGCTTATTTGTTGTAAAGTAGTGAAAATTTGACGAATTAAGAGAGGACGTGGAATTGTGAGCAAGGATTGTATCTGTTGACATGCTTGAGCCACATCACCAAGGTCACCGTTGTTGTTGTACATTTCTGTCAGCTTAGAATGGTTCTTAATCTTATACTTCCCATTCACCTGCACAACAAAATCCATTCATTCCCTGCAATCTCAACCTATTTGCTTGGACGCCCAGAGATAACCAAAAAGAAAAAAAAGAAAAATTGTCTGCAAATGAGCTCAAAATATCCATGCACTTCATTTCCTTTTGATACTCCAATATAAATTTCCTTATCGAATGCCATCTATGCCTTTTGAATTGAATCAACAGAAGCTTTATTAGGTAATTGAAATAGCGACAACTAGCCATTTCACTATCATAAACTGGTCCAAAATAATTTTCAATTGCTACTAACAATGTGTTACCACCTAGATTTAAATCCACATTCTCATAATCTGGGGCAATCCGATTAGTACAGGGCTATCTAGCAGGCAACACATCCTTTGATGACAAAGCAAGCAAGATTCGAAACATATTGCACAACATGAATATGGTCTTCAGTGTACCACTTTCCTGCTCAACCAAATCAAATGTTCGTGCTAAGTGTAAGTAGTGATTCTATAGTGTAGCTTGCATTTTCCCAATTAACACAATTAAAAAGGTTACTACATGTTTGAACAAAAGAAACACATTCATCTGAGCCTTCTTCCCACATTCCAGTTTCCTTGATTGATAGTTCATTATATGCACTATAAAATAAATCCAAATCTATGTTCACATCCCCTTTTGCCTTCTCCAACAAGACTAAAGCATTTTTTTTTAATATATTGCCATCTAATATCTGAAGAAATTGGGGTAGTCTTTCACTATACAAATGCTTAGACCCTTTGACCTTGCATACAATTTCTAAACCACCAGATTGTGCTCCTGAAGTAACTTTGCCTGCACATTTAGGACTAGAAATACCCAAATATATATATATATATATATATTTTTCTTATTCCATGGAATTGCATTATCGAATATGAAACTTGAAATTAGGAAATTCTCCATTCTAGATAATTATTAACCAGTGGGCAGAAAAGCAAACTTTCCATTCTTCGGATCTCTTCTTCATCTCCTGGCTCCAACATCATTCCCACCATTTCCACTGATTGTGTTATTGAAATCCTTATGGCTCTCTACATCATTCTTTGGTAATGACAGCTCCACAGGTTACCCAGTGGCAGATAACACGTGCCCCATTACATATTTCTTACTCGATGAATGTGAGCTATGCCAGTCTGAGCTTTCAACAATCTTTACAAAAAAAAAGTGTTGGCCCTTTAAAAAATCCTTTAAGAAAAAATTTCGGCCATTGTCAGAAGGAGATCCACTTCTACAACCCAACAAGACTTTCAGTTCTTGAGAGATTCGAGATTCACAGATGACCGAGTAAAGATTCTCATTACCAGATCCCCATCTATTATAACTCTCAATTTTTATTGGTAGTTGAAATCCAAGTTTGAGGTGATGAAAACACGTGGTTTCACTGCCCAAAATATAGAACTTGTCTTCTCCCTAGCACCCAGATTTTCACAGCCTTAAAACTAACGGATCAAACACAGAACTGCAAGGAACTCGATAGTCCTGTGATTGGTCTGGACGATATTTAACTCCATATATGCAGTGAAAACTTGGGTTTCAAATTTTACAATAAATATTTATGGATTTGCAACAGAATCGGTGAAAATGCATAGGATTTTTTCGATATCGAGCCCTGCAATGAGCGCAGGTTCCGTGTTGTTGGCCTTGAATGCACTGCACACTAGAGTGACCATGATAAGCTACACCACGATGCATGGATCTGATGGCATGTGTCATGCTCCTCCATAGAATGGCCTTCATGAGACATCTCACTTTTCAAACACTTTCCTAGTTATCACATTCAATTTCCTATTTTTTAAATTATTTTTGCCCCATTTCATGGAGGGTCACGAGGCCCATCCAAACCATTTCTTACCAAACACCAAATTAGTTTTATCTATCCCTGCATACATATCCATTATACAACAGAAAAATCATTACATGTTGGTTAGATGAGCTCGGTTAGGAGTGAATCCGTCCAATATAAACAACAACAACAAAAAAATAATAATATTTATTAAAAATTAAACAATTATTAAAAATTAAACAAAATTATTACATGTTAAGTGCAGTTAAAGAAAAAATTCCCATAAATAAATTAAGTTAAATTTGACTGTAGAACTTTCTTCGAAGTATATAACTCAAACAATACATTTACCATGTATGCTAAATAAAAATAGAAAAGAGTAAAGTGAGCTCCCTGTAAGAAAAATAATTATATATATAAAGTCTATTGAATATATATATATATATATATATGTTTTTATATACATATTTTAAAGTTATAATCATAAATTAATTATATGTTTAAATCTGAAATAACATTGTTTTCATAAGTATACGTGTAATAAATTTATTATTCTATGGTAGAGATTCATGATCCTTCTTTCTTAACATAGTTTGTAAGCAATTTGCAAATTTTCAAATTATTCAATTGTGTTGGGAATAAGGTTGGATTTTTTTGAGGGGTTATTTAGTTCATTAATAATTCTAAAGAAAATCATACAAAGTAGACAATGTTAACCAATAGTTGTGTTCTATGTAACCTCTCGAAAATAATATAGTTGACACTAATGCCATGTGGTGGAAAACAATGTTTACAATTGAGTTAAAAATACAAGATCCCTTGAATTATGCAGCAGTTAAGGATCTTGAATTACTTTGGTTTATTACTAGGCATGAGGTAGCGATGATCTTGATTTTTGCATTCTAGTTTTGTTAATGCATATATGTGGTATGAGAAATTAGAAGAGAATCCATTGAACAAGATTCACACACAATAATTGAATTCTATATTACACTTAATAAACTGAGATACATCAAATATATATAGTTGGAGTGAGATCCAACTTATTCCACTCTTGGAGGGAGAGGTTGAGAGAATCTCTCAACATCCTCCAACAAACCAAACTAATCCCTGAACTTTAGTATGCATCATAAATGAGGCATTATATCAAACACCCCCCCTTAATGCCTACATTACAGAAGACTTACACTGAGATCACAATTACAAAATTTGTATTTGTTTTTGTCTGGCTGGTCTTCATCAGCAACTCTACCCACTCTGCGGTCTTCTAGATTCCACTCTTTCTTTCTTCACATCTTCGAGATTACCTTTCAACCCATTTAAAGTACACTTGCTTCTAACCATCAATGCTGAATTTTTAAGATTAAAGATTCTCGACACCCTCGAAGAAGAGTCTCGACACTAAACTACCCTATGGAAATATTTCCATCTGTGAAATAACCCCGAAGAATAAATTTCAACAGTCTATAGGAAAATATTCTAGGTACAGAATATGATCAGTGATCAATCCTACAAAGTGACCTTTACACACAAGGATCTCATTATATAACCTGTAATTTTCGATCTTGGAGCACTGAAGTACAGCAAGAGTCTACAAATTTTTAACATACTGGACATAATCAAACTAGTAACATACTCTTATGGCACCGAAGAACACACAATAACTACAAGCTTGAACTACATCACTATGTTCAAAATTTGGTTCTTCTTTACAACTTGAACAATATAAAAATAACAAATTTGACATAAAACTCTGATGGATGCAACCAAGAAAGCGACCAACCCATCTCACTCCACACATACACAACGATCTATATGATACACCACACTCCTTGCCTTACTCGACCTCAAAACACCACACTGCCACACGATATCTGTCACGGTCTCAATTTTCTATAGCCTTCACCAACAATGCTCCAGGCTCGGTCTCATGCAGCACTAGGAGCTACTCTCTGCCCCACAGTTCTATTTTTCCTCTATTAAAAACAGCCTTCTAAAAATTGTTTCATTTACAGAGACACCACGCGCAGTCTCATACCAATTGATCTCAAGAGAATAGACTCTAAAGAAACTTGATTCTTTACTGTGTTGTAGTTTTGGATGAGAAGCAATTCGATTTATAATGACATTCAATCCTCGACGCCTCAGCTCAATAAGTGGCAGATAGACACAGAAACAAGAAATGTGTATACAAATCAAATAAAAATCAACTCTTGAATTTCAAGAAGGTCCATTTAAACCATCTGATAACATGAGATTGTGATTTGTAACCTTCACAGGCACGGGGTATGCGCAGAATTATTTGTCAGTGCGTTAGTTCAAGAATGTTCCTAATGTTACTGTAACTATCTTTGGTCCTCTTGATGCTATGAAGAAGACGGCTGCAAAGCCTATAAACATATTTGTTGTTGCTAAAATAACCAGAAATAATTTTGCCAAACTCCGGTCTCGTAACAAGAATTGTCTGTTGGAGAATTGCATTTACAGATTCCTGATCTGGCAAAAGCATCTCAGAGACAAATCTACTATATCGGTGCTAAGAATTGTCCGATGTTTTGTCGTTTTCTTCATGGTTGTGGGCGATGACACTGTGGATTTTTCTTCTAAACTCATCATAAGATTCAGTTCCCACGGCTGCTCTATACTCCAGGCTTACATTTCCTGAATGCTGCTGTCGAATCCCCAATACACTGCTAACGAAAAACAATTGCAGCGAGGATTGACGTATCGTCGCCAATTGCTTTTGGCGTCCACCTCTTTGTCCTTGAAACCCCATAGATGATATCATCTACGACTTCTCAACCAACGATCTACAATACGATTAGACTAGACTGACAACGACTATGCAAATAAACAATGAACACACATATATACACACAACACTCTCACAAACAAAATAATTTAACACTCTTAATCTACGTATGTATAGAGAACCTCTCCCAAACTATTTCATTTTCCTGGGCACTCCCGTGAGGGATTAAGCCCAGCTAGGCTCTGATACCATATGAGAAATTAGAATAGCATCCATTGAACAAGATTCACACACAATAATTGAATTCTATATTACACTTAATAAACTGAGATACATCAAATATATATAGTTGGAGTGAGATCCAACTTATTCCACTCTTGGAGGGAGAGGTTAAGAGAATCTCTCAACATCCTCCAACAAACCAAACCAATCCCTAAACTTTAGTATGCATCATAAATGAGGCATTATCTCAAACATGTGGAGGATAAATTAGTGCAAAATTACTAATTTTTGAATTATGATACTTAACCTTGAGCATTAGTATGGAAATTGAGTTGATATTTTACCCTAAAATTTAAAGTGAAAACACAAATAAAATGGGGAAGCCTAAACTTGATATTCAACTCTAGTAATAAATGATTATGCGTGAGTGTGTATAAATTCAATAACTTATTAATAATAATTTTTTTTAATGTAATTAAAATAAGTATTACTAGATGAAAAAAAAAACATAATAATAATATATTTGTCATAATATATTTAAAATATGTATTACTAGTTGGAAAATAAAAGAAAATATCTTACAGGGCTAGTTCAATTAGTTGAGTCACACTCCTTAAAGGCACATTGCTAATGAGAGCTCATGGGTTCAATTCTCCACAACACTCTCAGAGTTAGGCTATCTCTAGTGTTAGTAATTTTCCAAATTCTGATTTTATCTCTATTTTATTTCTAATTTAAACATATTATATTGGAAGCAATATCATGTTATCAAGGAACGGGATGTTTAGATAGAAAGGATCTCATTTAGTAATTAAAATATATAATTCTCCTTAATAACTATACATTTATCATTATATATATATATATATATATATATATAAAAGTTGTAACAATTGTTGTGGTATTATGAGTGTTACATTTTCCTTATATATCAATGAGATTAGCTTGGAAAATTGTAGATTCGTTCAACACTAGTGTTGTAAGCATTTGAAGAAATGAATGCCCTTCATATTTGTTTTTCCCTAGTAAGGAGTAGGGAATTGATAATTGTATATCAAGTTATGAAAAATGAATACAATATATTAATTCATACTTTGGGTGATGACAACTTATATTATATTTGCAATGACGAAAATAATTTTCCAAGGAGAATTTGTGTGAGAAAAAAAGAGTTAGGGAAGAAACATAATATTATTTATTAAGGAATGAAATTTTCATTAGTTGTTAGATGAAAACTCTCCCTTGGTTTAAAACACAGTTATCTTAGAAAATTTGAAAGGGAATGAAATTCATGAGTGATTAATGCATGCTTACAGATACTGGAAAAACAATGTATCATCAATGAATGTGAAGTTGTTGAAACAAAAGAAAAATTTAGGTTAGATTGTTAGTTTACGCAATTCTTCTTACATGATGCATAACATTTCTTTGACCAAAAGGTTCAATTTTTGATAGATGATACCAACAAAGTATACAAACTTCTCAAGATATTTATTAATATCTTATAACAATAAGCATCAATATGGAAATTATGTGGCACATTCTAGGATAATAATAATCACTTTAGGTAAGAAGGAAGATGTAATAAAGTGTACTAAGGAGAGAAAAGAAAAGAGATGGAAATTTATATTAATAAGTATGAGGATCGTGAATAAAGAGTTGGTACTTAAAAATGGAAAGATAAGTTTAGTTCTATACCAATGATTAAATGAGATTGAAAAACCCATGTATGAACCTAATAAGGATTATGTTATTTAAGAAAGTGAGTAGAATTTATACAAGATGGAAATTTGAATCAAATAGTAATAAAATGGACTAGAGAGAGACCATTTATGAGAAATGATTGAATATATTATCATAAGTTCATCAGTGAATTATATAGTCTCTAAAAGTCAACATGAAATATGGTATGAGAATCATGACGTTTTCAAGGTAACATTAATGCAAAGAAATACTACAAATGAAATGAAATAAAACAAGCTAATCAAACCGAATAAAAAGTCTATAAGATAAATAAATTGAGAATATGTGATGCCACAATGAATCTACATAGTGTTGTGTTGATTTGAATTGACAACTACAGTAAATGGTTAGAAAGGGGAAAATAGGCTAGTCATAGCAAGGGATGGTAGACAAAAGTTATGTAGTCATTTACCCACTTCACCCTTCACCCTTATTACTTCTTACTTCATAGGATGACTTAGTGATGATGCTTATATTGGAAAACTATGATTGGGCGGTGAATAACTCCAATTCAAACAATTACTATGTATAGTCTTGATTAAGATAAGTGTTCTTAATATTTACTTTGTTATGTTCGGTTATGCTATTTCCTTACATAATTTCTATTCTTGTTCATATAATGGCTACTTTATTTCCATTCTTATGACCATTATTAGTTGCTCAATAAAATATTATATATGTTATATTAGGAATTATTTTAAAAGGAAACTAAGGTTGTTCCGAGAAAGGTAATTATGGAACTACTAAGCCTCGTAAAGAAAGTTGAGAAAAAGGTTAGGTATCGCACAAAAATGGTTGTGTTTGTTGAGTTAACAATCATTATGGTTTTAAAGCTTCTGTGGTTATCATTTATTGCACAATTTTTTGGATTATCCACAGTGTTAAGAAACAATGGTCAACATTTCGAATCCCAACAGGGATCCATCTTCAAGACAAGATTTTGAATAGATTATCTGGAAGATGGATCCCCGTTGGGATTCGAAACGTCGACCATTGTTTCTTAACACTGTGGATAATCCGGAAATTTCTGCAATTAAAAATCATTCTTTAGAGGAAGTCGAAGTGAAAAAAAAAAGTGTTCACACCATTCTTAGTGGCAAGTGGAAGACCTTTCTACCAAAGTCTAGTCAATTCATTAAATGTTAGAAATAACAACATCTATCTTAGTTATACAAAAAAAACTAAATAATTCCACAATGTATCTATTTTCACTCTATGTACATATTTTTTAGTAAAATGAGAAATCACTTTTTTTCTTTAGGGGTGATAGACACATGGTTGAAATTTGATTAAGCCGTGCATTACATTTCTACCAAATTACTACCAATGCAATGTGAAAAAAAATATTACAAGTTAAAAATAAAATAAAATAAAATGGTCTAGTTGTTCAAGTTGGATGGAGCGAGAAGTTATGACTATCCATATAGAGTGTTGGTACATTTATTATTGCACGATAATATCCAAACGATGCCAGTTATTGCAAACAACAATGCAAATAATTGATGATCGATACAAATTATTTATGGAATGTAAATGAAAATTGAAACTCTAAAGAACCCTAATTAAAATATTAAGAAATAGGTTTCACAAGATATTACAATCATGTAATTTCATGAATATTATTTTCATATTTGTTCACATCCTAGTCTTTAATTATGATTCACTTCACAAACATTAAAAAAAGGTATTCTTTAACACTATTAAAATTTCTTTACTTAGTGTTTAATTATGATTCATCAAGTCTCTAAATGTACTCCACTTAATATTACAAGTCCATGGACACAATTTCTCACTTTTGAGAGTTCATTTGTGCTTCACTTATCAATCTCTAGTTTCCTTTTGCATGGAGCATTTACTTCTTAGAACTTAAGAAAACACTCAAGCTCTTAGCGTAGTGGCCATTTATAAAATGGAAATCTAATTTGTAAATGGATAAATAGATACGCTTGTAATACTCCCATTTGAACTAGGCCCACTTTTCAAGACTTCTATATACAATATTTAACATAATATTTTACATATTTAATATTTCTCAAACAATCGTCGTGTCATTTGGTAATTGGAGTCTACAAGCATAAAAATTAGGGTCCAAAAGGCGCGAGGTCCTTGAATATAGGAACTGAACGACCTATTCATAAATAAACATCCCCATCACATAACATAAATTCTCTATAATACCATACAAATTAATCATAATATGTATTGGGACAAGTATATCCCAGGATCTACTACCAGGGAAGATGCAGAGACTATACGTCGTGACTACCCCTTACTTTTCGAGCATCTATGATGCTCATTTTTTCTTATATAGTTATATATAACATAACCCTATTTGTAGTTCCATGTTATTTTATTTATGAACGCTATGCAATATTGATGCATTTTAATTGGACAAATGAAACTACTTATATAAATCATTAGATATATTAGGTATTGTTAATTAAAATATTGATGTGTGATTTACTTGATGTGCAACTTACTTGGTTATGATCTATCTAGTGTATGAATTTTAAGAGTTATTGTTGTTTGATTTATGGTTTAAGGGGATATGATTTATCTAATGAATGAGTTATCAAAATTGTGGTTTATCTAATGTAAGATTTATTTCCAATATGTGTTTTATGAAGTGAAAATTTGGGACATGGATGTTGGACTTAATAACATGAGGATTAAGATCACTTACCTATATATGTTTTTGTTGTTATGTATATGCATGAATGAGAAATAACTTGCAGATTGCAAAGAACTATATGATAACCAAGATCTACGCTCCCAATGGTAAATGTTGACATATCCGACGAGGAATGCTATGATGTACATTGTTCTATTACATTTGTATCTACTTTATATGCACTATTATGACATGGGTAAAGTGTAAATGATACAAGTGACAAGACTACCTGATTGGATTATTTGATGACAAGTATCTAACCAGCTTCATAGTCTGGTCCATATTAGGGTGTTGACCCTAGTTTTGAGGAGGGGTGGAGGTATTTCCCACCGTGTAACCTCCAAGCTTGGAATTGTGGGAGGGCAGTGATGGACACACTCCCCTAGATGTGTGATGATAGTTTTCAGTTGTCTATTGGGGAATTTAGATCGATATAGTCGACGCTTCTGCCATATTGGTTCTATCAGTGGTTAGATCGGTATAGCCGATGCCATAGTATATTGCAGCAAAAGACGGATAGGATGGGAGCGGAAGTAGGTTAGGAAGGATATGAGGTTATAAGTTAGTTTGGAGACTCTTGATGGGAGGTGGTATCATTTCTTGACTTAATTTGACTACTATATCTCTCTCTATTTTGTTATGCCTTATTTTCAAACTCCTTGTGTCATTTTCACTCTAACTTCGAGACGAATTTTTCTGAAGGGGGGTGTATGTAATGCCCCACTTGATCCTATAAGGAAAATTTTGATTAATGTTTAATTAATCTGTAAATAATGACTTAAAATTTTTGAGTAATATTTTCACTTGTGAAATTGTAATTTTATTTTATTTTTACTCATATGACTTTTATTATTTGTTATTTCATTTCTAATATGTATTCTCAAATCAAATCTTAGATCAGGTATGGTCTTCCCTCATTTATTTCTAAAATCAAATATCTAGATTTTGTATACCCAATATGTCTTCTCAATTCAACTTGTAGATAAGGTATGGTCTTCCCTCATTTATTTCTAAATCAAATATCTAGATTTTGTACACCCAATATGTCTTCTCAAATCTACATTTGGATAAGGATGGTCTTATCCCAATTACTTTTGAATAAAATATCTATATTCATATATACTTTTGGATAAGATATGGAAATAAATTTAAGGTTAATAAATTAAAAGGATGAGGTGGTAGTCATGGAATTAATGGTAAGTAGTTGAGGTGGATGAGAGGAAGAGAGACAAAAGGGAAGTAGGATGAGATGAGGGGAGGAGATGCTTGTACTTGCTTGGCAATGGAGGATATCCTTGGTCTTGTTTGGCATTGGAGAGGAGAACCTTGGTAGTTTTTGGCATTAGAAAGGATCCTTGGTCTTTGTTTGGTATTGGAGGGTGTTGATTCCAACTTGGACACACTACAGTTGGTTGGACTAGGGCTCGAAGGGCTAGGGAGCCTGTGGAGTTTCCCTAGGCTAGGAAATAAATCCTAGTTGGATGGGAGGTAAATCCAGTCAGGTAACAAAGAAGGAACATCTCAAAATAAATCAAAGGGCATCTCAACCAAGCTATTGATACATGTATTCTTCGATTGTTGATTACTTATTTTAAATTCCTTCAATGAAATTTATTACTTAGATATGTTACATATGGATTGTAATTATATGTTATAATCAAATAAATGCTGAGCGAGAAATATACTATTTTCCTTCTTTTTATGTTTAATTGAAATGATAATTCTAGGTTCGTTAAAATATCTCGGATCTAGGTCCTCACATATTATTTGTACCATATTGTTTCATTATATAGTATGTTGTACAATAAACATTGTCTTCATGTGCTTGTACCTAATGCATGTCATATGTAAAAGTCAAATATTATAAGAACTTAAAGTCTATTGGATTATTTGGTTGGCATGAAATTTTATTAGTTTTGTAAATAGGTTTATTTCAGTTTTTTACATATAATATATTTTTATTTTTTATTCTCGATAAATAAAACTCATTATTTAGAAATAGGAAAAAGTGTGAAGGTAGATTTGATCACTTCTTTCTATTGTGTTTACATGAACTCAATATTTTGGGTGTTAATTTATCAAAAAATGGACTCTAAAGTTTAGGACTTCATGCTAGATTACTTTGCTTGAGTTTAGAAATGCTTTTTTTGTCAAAATTCTTTCTGAGTCAACATTTTTTTCTTAGATTAGTTTATGTGTATGATATGTAATAGTTTTTTATTATATGTAATTGTTTAGTCAACATTTTTTCTAAGATTAGTTTATATGTATTGTATGTATTATATTTAATATGCAAAGGCATCCCATATACACATCTCAACGACAAGTCGTTGAAGTGTGAATGGATCTGTTATATGTGTCCAGGCTCATGGTAAATCACGTATCCCACCCAAAGTGTGTGTTCCACTCATAGATCCAACCTGCGACGCTAATCGAAGTGTCAAAGGCAGTTTTTATGTCTTTTTTGATGATCATGCTACCTCTAGTGAACCTTCTTCACTTATTTTAGATACACCTCCTAAATTTTTAAATCCTTTTTAAACTTTGTGTTTATGTCTTGAAATTGTCTTTAATTTTTAAATTGTCTTCAACTAATTTTTTTGAATCATTCTTCTAGTTTGTTAATTATATATATTAAATTATGTTTATGATTTGCAGACCCTCAGCGGGGCGAAGCTAAGGATCACAGTGCAGCATCGATCCCTATGTTGTAAAATGCTACAACTCATATCACATTAGAGGATGTTATGGCCGAGGACACATGGATCACATGAGAGCTGTGTAACATCCCTTCTAGTTCACCTACTAGTCGTAGTTTATCTTTGATGTTGGAAAGCATCAATAGGTTGATAGAGACATATCAGGAACAAACTCACAGAGCCACCTCCTACAATCCATATAGAGTATTAGAAGGCATGAGTGTAGGTTTTAACCCTATACAGAAATTACCTACAAATGAATTTTAAAAACGAAAAATAAACAATGGCGAAAACATAAAACATAAAGTAGATATACATAGATATTTTCCCCTCGATCCCAAAACTAGGACTAGCAGATCGATTTTTCATTATTTTCCTTTCAATGTTACAATACACACATACACACACACACACACACACACATATATATGCATAAGCATTCATAAACCACAATCCATTAACCTTGGATTAGAAAATAACCACAATTGCCTTGACCTGATCTACAAAATACCATGGGAAGAAAACTATCATGCTGAAAACCATGTGAAAAAACCCATGCACAAAACGATAGGTAGGTCCACCTACTTATTATAGGGTCCAAAAAATTTCTCGAGGTGCTACCTTGGACCCCGTGTAGGGGGACTACCACCCCCCTACAAAGCCCCCGACAAGGGCGGTTACGCCCCCCTTGTGACCCCCTTGCTGGGCCCAACGTGCAACTAGTTGTGAAAATAATATAACACACAACCAACAATGAGGTTAGAGGCCCACATACTTGGGAGGTGGTAAAAGAGGCCACCAAGAACATTGATTTTTGTGGGGAGTTGTTAGAAATCCCTCTAGATCTCCATGTTAAAAATAAAGGTCCAATTCCACTAAAATATTTTAAGAATGTTGATGCAACCATTTTTTTGTATGATTAATTCATTGGAGCTTTGTTCTAATTCCCCCACCACGACTAGGTCATAGTTTATTTTTCCAAGCACATATATGTAGATTTCATGTTATATATGTGAGTGGATTACATTGATACCAGATCTCATTATTATGGATTCGTTGTGGGACATACATATGATTATGAGGGGGCTTGTAGGGACCCTCGGCATGTACTACCACCACCAATATTCTTGCCACTACCATCTCAAAGCATGGTATTACCGACAAAGATAAAGGAGTCTTCGCAGCTTTGTTTTGAGACCAGGGAGATTGTTGCAGACATCATTGGCCAATGCATGTGTTGCATTGGATGGAGATATGAGGAGAACACCATCATTTCCTCGTCACCCATGAGTTCCTTTATATGATGATTCATTTATCATGAGTTTACTTGTTGACCATCTTTTGGCATATGCATGTATGTGTCATGATGTCATTCGTAACACTTGGAGGGTGCACAAACCAAGTAGATATATATAAGAAATTTTTTACTCTAATTTTCAAATTACGCATAATAATTTATATTAATTTCTAGTTCATATTATATTTCATTTATATTAATAAGTTCGTGATAACATGTAGAAACAACCTAGCTACATGGATGAGCTTATGAGGTCATCCAAGGGAGCATTTCATCAGCCAGACCATCCTCCACTAGAGAATGTGTCCATGGATTCTCCTCCACCTTCACGTTCACCTCATTATACTTATGTGGAGGAGAGTCACTATGTACAACCACATGGACCAGTAGTTGAGGTGAAAATTTTCATTCCTAATATTTCAACATTTTATTTTTTTAAGTTACACAAATATGTTAATTAATTTGTAAACTAATTATGATTTTTCCTTTCCATTGTATACACATGCCCATATTCATAATTTTGTTTATGTCATTGTTATGTGGACACATGAGTGGGATATTGGGTATAGAGGCACTAGTGATGTGGGTCCATCGATGTAGGCCCCAATCATTGAGCCACGGGCAGGGGGGCACCAAACCCAGATTCATCATACCCCCATCCTATCTTACTTACATTTGGACTCGACTAAGGTTAGTAGATTCATCTATATGTAATTAAATATATGGTTCAAAACAATTTATTTCCATATTGTTTATTTTGTACAAATAATTTTCTATTTAGTTTGAATTTGAAATTTTGATATTGTAGTACCATCTTATGGACACTTACTTTGCACGACAGAACTCACATAGGAGTTCTGGTGGTACTTAGAGTGGATATATTGTATATTTCCAAGCCCATTTCATATGACACATTCGCATGTTGTATAGACTTTATATATTTTCACACATTGATAGTTTATGGATGCTTATTATTTCAATTTATGGATGTTCATATATATATATATATATATATTTTATTGATACATTCATTATTTTAGTTTATGGATTTGTATTAATCTCGTTTATGGATGTTCACTAAATTTTGAATTTTATGGATCTATTAAAATTATTTCACTAATTTAAAAAAAAAAATCTATATACTATAACTTTTATTAAAATTTTATAACACTTTTGATTTTCAGTTTCATAGACTAGGAAAATAAGTACATTCTTAATTTATGATGCAAGTTGTGTTGATACTTAAAATGAACTAAAATATATCATGTATCATTTTAATATTGAACATGGAAAGAATTACAATCATGTTTCATATTGGCTTGTAGAAAGTGTCTTTTAATGCAATATACATGTATGTTATTACAATTCAATTTTAAAATAAATTATTTGAATTATAAATTCATCCATATATATATCTGTGTGTGTGTGTGTGTGTGAATAATTTTGTGACCTACCCATATACCATTGCATAGACAAATTTTTTAAATATTTCAATCAATTTATTATCTCAAGGTTCAATTAAAAAACACAAATAGGATTGAAATAAGTTTTATTCAATTTTAAAATATGTTCATGTAAGCAACAAATAGGTTTTCTTCAGTATTACTTCTTTTCTACAAGAACTTAGTCATAACATGATATAAGTCAATCGTATTGAAATTTAATATACATGTCAAAAAACGACATATGGCAACATTAATGTTTTCTATATAATGTTATCAACTTTCCTAAATTTACTTAGTTATCAAGTATTTCAATCAATTCATTATGATTGAAATACATTTTATTCAATTTTTAATTACTCAAATATGATTAAAATAAGTTCTATTCAATTTTTAAAAATGTGGAGGTGTAAAAGGTACAAATATAAGTTGTATTCTATTTTGTTTTGTTTGAGATTATCTACAAAATATTAGTCATAATGCGTGTTGTCAATATTTTTTTGTGCTTATACTAAAATCAATACACATTGTTAAACTGATTACCTTGAAATTAATGTACATCAAACATCTAGTTGCATCAAATCATAAATCAACATCTTCACTGAAATCAATGCATCTAATGCAAGAAATCAAATAGGATGAGAAATCAACATCTACACTATCAATGCATCTATTCAAAACAATAAAATAGGATTAGAAATCAACATATACACTTAAATCAATGCATCTAATGTTAAAGCAATCAAATAGGATTAGAAATGAGCATCTACGCTAAAATCAATGCATCTAGTGCTAGCAGTCAAATAGGATTAAGAATCAACATCTAAATTGAAATCAATGTATTCAAATCAATGAATCTAATGCAATCTCAATCAAACAAGATCATAAATTAAAATCTTTAATGAAATAAATGCATCTAATGTAAGAAATTAAATAGAATTAGAAATCAACATCTACACATAAATCAATGCATCTAATGCAAGAAATCAAATAGGATTAAAAATCAGCATTTGTACATTGAAATCAATGCATCCAGTGCAAGAAATTTTCTTCTCTTTCTCTCCCCCCTCCATCTATATTAATATCTCCCTCCATCTCTCCTTCTTTGTCTCTCAATCTCACCCACCCTCCCCCCACCCCCCCGAAACACACATTCTCTCTCTCTCTCTCTCTCTCTCTCTCTCTCTCTCTCTCTCCATTCCATCTATATCTCTATCTTCCTATGTCTCTCCTTCTTTGTCTCTTTATATCAGCTCGCAAACATACACATTTTTTCTCCATATCTATCTCTATCTCACTCCTTATCCCTCTCCCTCTTCCTCTCCCTCTCTCTTCTCCTTCTCTCCCTCTCTCTCTCTCTCTTTCTCATCCCCTTCTCTCCCTTTGTATCCCCTTCTATCTCTCTTCCCTACTACTCTCCTCTCTCCCTCTCTCCCCATCTCCCTTCTCACTCACTCTCTCTCTCCACATTTCTCTCTCTATACTTATTGCTTCTTACCCTCTCTCTCTCTCTCTCTCTCTCTCTCTCTCTACAACTCCATTGAATATCTCCCTCCCACTCTCATTCTTTCTCCCCCTTCTCTCCATTTCTCCTTCTTTGTCATTCTATTGCACCCCCAAACATATAACTCTCTCTCCATCTCTCCCTTGTCACTCACTCCCTCTCTCTCCACCTTTCTATCTCTATACATTGTCTTGGACTTCTTCCCTCCAACTCCATCTCTCAAGCTCCCTATCTTTCTCCTCCACTCTCTCCTCCTCTCTTTCTCCATCTTTGTGTCCCCCCTCTCTCTCTCTTACCCTTCTCTCCCTCTCTCTCCTCTATATTTGAAAAATTTTAAAATACTTTGACAATTAAAATATTATGTTTAAATAAAAAAATTTATTTTGGTGTCGTACAACCATTTGATTTTTTTATATAATACATATTTAAAATGCAAGATTTCAAATATGTGTTGTAGAGGGAAAATGATCATTTTCCATGGAAATATTATCTAAAATTTTCCAAAATAATAATGTTCCACCTACCTCCATTAGAGATACATAGAGTGTTTCATATCTTCCAATTGAAATTATTTAGGTTTTATTTCTTTAGGTAGCTTTCAGTTATGATTACTTCATGATTTTAAAAATATTATATATTATTATTTTAGATTTATAAAAAGATTAAGTTAAATAAAATTAACATATTGAGTGAGCTTGTATGACTCTTTTTTTGTTAATGACTATTTTCCTAACACCTATAGTGTATATAACCACATTTATTAATGTGGTTGGCTAGTATATATTATAATATGACAAATTTTATGTTATATTAATATTAATATTATATTAATCAAAAATTAATAAATTTAATAGTATTAACCTTATTTATATATTAATATTACTATCAAGTTTCATAATTTAATTTAATAATAACAATAATATTTTTTTAATATTATTATTAAATTTAATAAAGTTTCTATATGACATGATAACAAACATTATAATGAAATTTGGAATTTCAAAATATGTTAAAAAATTTTCTGGAAGGTAAATTTATGATCTATTCAAACTCAAGGTATATGATAAGGTATATTTTGAGCACGGGCAAACATACTTACACATTTCCCCATACTAGGTTATACAATGTGCATCTTGACGCAATAACATAAAAAATTTCTAATATTATTCATAACCTACATCGAGTTGAATTTCCATTTTTAGTAAAATAATATCATATCAACTTGGTTAAATTATTGATGGATTATATTTTAGATCTTTATTGATTCTAAAATCTAAATTATGGGATTCACAATTTTTTTTTATAGGGGCTCAATCAAGGCATATAGCTCGACCGCTCATTCAAGGGTTTACAAAACCCTCAATCAAGTTATTTGAATTTGAAATTGAAGCACTCTACCACAATTTCAACACCTTTTTTACAAAATTTCCCGCAACACCATTTTGTACTCTAGCAGACTTAGAGAAAAAATTGTCCTTAAGTGGCAGAGTTGATCATGTTGGCTTCGTAAAGGAATCCTCTATCCAATGGCATATGAGTTTGACATTTTTTAATTCATATGATATTTTTCATCTAATTTCTTTTAAACATAATACTTGAAATTCTATTGAACAATTTTAAAAAAGTTGATTAAAAAATCAATAACATAAAATATACATAACTAAAAAATTCAAAAAATACCACCATCTTCTTTTATGAGTCTTCTTCAAAAGGGTTACTCTTGATTTTTTAATTTATTTGAATAGTTGAAAAAAAACTTACACCAACACATGTCTACAAAATGCAATTGAAATATTACTTAGCGAAGTACAAAAGACAATAAAAAATTGATTTGTACAAGATATATATATATATATATATATATATATATGAAAAACCTATTTTTTTAGATGTAGATCATATATATATATGAATTAATTAATTATACATTTTATACTAAATGTGAAAATTTGTAAGGACAAACATTTCATTTTTTGCAAAAAAATATCATTAAAACAACAATATAATTAGATAAAAAAAATAAAAGTAAATTTAGTTCTTTATATGTAGATCATATATATATATATATAATTACACATTTTATACTAAATTTGAAAATTTATAAAGAGAAATATTTCAATTTTTTTTTTAATATCATTAAGACAACAACATAATTAGATTAAAAAAAAAATTGAAATTACTCAAAAGTGTAATTTGTCTTCCTGCATTTACACAATAATCTATCATTGCACACATGATCGAGTATATATTTGTTGAGTACTGTAATCCAATTCTCTGCCAGGTTGTTGTACTCTAGATTTACCATCGTATAATCACAGAGAAGCTATGTATTACCTCTGAAATTCTAGAGTTGCAGTGGAAAAATAATAACAAAAGTAGACTCCTTGCAATCAAATAGCTTTGATTCCATTCTCGACGCAGACATGGAAGCTCACACTTTGTTAAATGATGTATCTCTGGAAAATTAATATGACTAGCGCGTATCTTGACTGACATAAATCTATGGATGTGTGATTGGAGCCTGGAGGTAACGATTGACTAGTTGTTAATTATCACGAGCAGTAATGAGTAATTTAGCCTTAGCATTCAAGCTAAATTTCCCTTAACATAGCCACAACATGATTGCATGTAGTTGCAATTACATTCTCAGATCAGATTCGAGTATAATAACTAGAGTTTAAGTGTGGAAATCATCTAGGGGCAGAAATCACGATATTGTTTCTTGAACTGCGGAGGTGTGGAAATCAGCTGCACCTTCGTAGTAAAATCAACCAGACAGTAGAAATTAACAAAATAAAATTTAAACATATTATATAAAATCGAAATTATTGTTTTTTCTGTATTAAACATTGGTGAAAGCCCAAAAATAACAAAATTCAAATACAAAATAGTATACCGTTAGTTTATGGCTATAATATCTCCATAGCGTTTAACAATGATGAAATCATTGTCGCTGACTTCATTTGACATGCTTTATTAGTTGCAAGTCCCTCAAAACACACAATTCTTGTTGTTTATTCCATACCACTTAAAAACACACATAATATGTAATAAACATCCTGCCAACAGAGAAATCACTACTAGTTATTGAACTAGTGAACAGGCGAATGATTAAGAATGGAAAACATTGCAATGATGATAACTATTGAACGAGTCAAGAAAAGGAAACTAAATATTAGAAAATGAAAAAGAGAGAAAAAGATGAAGATAACTATTTAGCAAACGAACAAATGAGTTTGGTATCATTGGGTAGAGGAGTAGCTTTGTCAAGGACAACACTGTCAGAGCACTGTGTCAACGTCATTACCAGAGTACTTACGGACTAAACGAAAACTTACAATATTAACATTTTTTATTTTAAAATTATTTGTGAGGCTTTGATAAAGGTGTTGTCTTTAGTGCGATTTTTTGGAATTTTAGGTGGTGAAAAAATTTGAAGTAAAATCTTGATTTTTGTTATTTAAACTGATTTTTTGGCTTTATATATGGATTCAGCACCATCAAAAACCTCTAGGGCACTTCGATTGTGCAAGGTTAGCAATCAAACTTCTCTTTTCAACAAATTCCTGCAAGATTTTAGAGAAATTACACCGGAAAAAAACCACTGTAAAAGCCTTCAAAATGTCGCACTAAAGACTACTAGTCTAAAAAATACCGTCCAAAAATTAGAAATTTATTTTTGAATTTAAAAAAAAATAGAAAATATTTAGCATTTTGTTGAAACTTTAGTGTAAAGTTATAAAAATACTCGCCAAAATACTCGCCAAAATACTCAAGTCAAGGGACTTTGACCGTGAGGCCAATACTATAGCCCCTAGCAAGGCAACGTCGGTTTTAATGAACATGAAGTCTATATTGAATTTTATAGCCTATTTTGATAATATTCTTAAACTTTAATTGTATAACAAATCTATATAATTGATAAAATAATATGTAATGATTCCCTATAAGGCAATAATGTATATTTTTAAACAAATTTATAAAACAACATAAAAATATAGGAAAAATATTATTTAATAATAATTATAATTAATTTGAAATTTAGTTAGGATATTGAGTTATCCCCGTGGAGGGTGGAAATGCGAGGACAATATATTGATATCGCTGCCCTAGGCAGCAGAGGTCAACAACTAGGACGACATTTATCATCCACAGGATCGGCGTACCCTGCTATTAATATAATCATACCTCACATTCTCCTCATCTTAGGTGGCGAGTACATCAAACTCGTTTCATCATGGGTGGCTACCATGATCTAATCATCCGGACTCAAGCCAATTCAAGGTGAATTAAATTTGATGCAAGCGAGCAGATTATACAAGGCCTCAACCATATGGAGCTTCATTATATGTTCCAATCTGCAAATGAAATGATGGGTGTCAGAAACCATGCCAGCAGTTGCAGCTTTTCTATGGTAATCAGCTTCACCACCAATGTTGGGTGTATTGTTCTTCTCCCCGGTCTGGCTAATTGGTTTGGAAATTCACTGGTCCTACGACGATTAGAGACCGATAGACTTTATTTGAGCAATGTGGGAGACAGACCCTGCGCTCAGATTATACGTTCATATTGGGAGTTTGTGGCCAATTGCAAGGGTGATCATGCTGGGGACAATTCATTAAGTCTTGGAAACATTTTCACTGCCCTCTCAGTTCTGAGGCTCATCATGGTGACTCTTTGGTAGCTTTTTGTTCTTCCCAAAGGACATATGGATGCTGGTGGCTTTCTATTCTTTGAAGGCATGACCGTACATGTGATTTCAAGAATTGGGTTTCACCTACTCTTGGCTCGTTTCTCCTTGCATCTTCGACTCAAGATGTTTGGTTTTTTCCACCTCAAATTATGCAATGTCGACTTTCTTGGGATGAATTCTCTTGGACATCAAAGCAGCTAGTGAAATTTTTATTACAATTGGGGTCCAATTCGGGGTTATAAGAAGCTAGGTGGTCTTGGTGATGGTCAGCAATTTGTGTGCAGCATCTTGACGTAATTGAATGTCTTGGGACGAGCCATTGGAAATTGCTACAAAGGGGCTAAAGCTATAGGGAGTATGAATGTATAAAAATTCAAGGTTGGTGGAGAATTCTACACTTGTGGTTGCAATACAATAGCTAGTGGTGGCATTTTGATTCGTGGTCCTCGCACTCCTCGTGGTCATGGTCTTCACTTAGTTTTTCGTGGTTGCAACACTAGTTGTCTTCTCTATGGCAAGTTTAGTGGACTCCCTTTATATCTCTTTGCTGATTAGTTCTGCAATGTTACCCTTTGTTTGTAATAGCTATCTGGTCAAGGACCAATTTTGTGACTATTTTGTTGTCTTTTGAACAAGAAGTTTTGTGTTATCTCTATTTTTGAATGACCCTATAGTCAAGAAAATAATTTGTAATCTTAAGACTTTAAACTAGTGGTCGTGTGTTTGTTTCCCAATAGGTTAGGTACAATCACTAGGTCATGATGGTTGTATTCCTGTTTCAAAGTAATATAATGTCGAATTTCAAACAAAAAAATTAGGATATTGAGTTATGAAACATTATGGAGTTGGAGGACTTTGTGTTAATTGGCCATTTTCTAAGTAAGAGAATGGGAGGGGACTCCCTAAAAACCTTGTCAACAGAAAATGTTGGAGCCCTACCTAGATACACACCATGAACCATGGTTCTTGTGAAGGGTTGGTTGGTATAGACATTATGGACCGCAAAGGCTATGGACAAGATTCGCTAAAATAGATGGAAGTGGTGTTCAAGGGAATTAATCCTTAAAAAATGCAATATGGACTTCAATTCCCACTCAACCCACATCAAATTCATTCCAATTTGGATTAGGATGCTAGGGCTCCCCTTTATTTTGTGGTTTGAGGAAGTCCTAAAAGAAATTCGGAATTCTTTAGGTCTTTCTTATGAAGAAAATACCTCACTCTATGACTTTGACTATCTAGGGTTGGACGGGATGCTAGAGGGACTTGACCTATCTAAAGTATTGGTCAATTCCTTCATAATTTGAAAGGGCCCTACAATTTTATACCAGGCCATTGACTATGAAGGAATTCCTTTTAAGTGTGTTCATTGCCATAAACATGTAAATTTTGGTAAGGATTTCTCTCTTTGGTTTAAAAGGAAGATATGGGTTCATAAAACTCTCTAGGGGACAAATGACTCAGCCTATTATCCTCCAAAGAAGTATTCTCCAAAAGGACCCTGATATAACCTCCTCTAAAGAAAAATTAGTCATTATCTACACTAGTGAAGGAGATGCAAGCCCAACATCAAAAGAATCCCCCAAGTCATTTTCAAAGCTATGATCACTCACTCATCTTAGGTAGGTGATATTCACTCCCCCTCCTAAATTTTAAAATTATTCTAGCCACTTACTTTTCAAGTCTTGGGAGATAGTATTAGAGAAAAAATCCTTGGGATCAACTTGGTTAATTCTTTCTCATTATTTCAAGGATATTTAACCCCTATCCCTCTCCTCTCATTCCTTTAGAAGGGTTGGAGGGGCCCATTACATTGAACACAAGCCTTTATAAATCCTTGTCCCCTCCTTGAGAATATATTGAACCTGAAATCAACTAGTGATCCCCAATCCTCTAAGGTTTTCAAGTATAGCCTCACATCTAGGAACAAGGGACCATGTGTTTTCCCAAGAGGAGTTTAGGGAGGATTGGGACACTTAGAAGAGAATTCTCTAAAGTAGTGCAGAGAGGCAAAAAACTATTTCTTTATTTGGCTCAAAAGAAATCAAATTCTAAATTTAGAAGTGGATGAAAATAATCATTGGTTGGGGCCATAGTAAATTCCCATAGGGATGGTTCCAAATAATCTTCTTAACCCTAAACTATAGAGAGCTATCCAATTCCTCCAAGAAAATGGCTATAAAAAGGTTGATTGAGATGTATAATCCCTTCGTCACATTCTTTTAAGGAATTGATCACATGTGGGGAGAAGGTAGTGCCATATTTATTCAATTTATTATGATGATGGGATTTTATTTTTATTTATTCTTTAGGAAGATATCATTTAAATGTAACAAGGTGGAAGATAGGATTACTCTCATATACTAACTCTTGGGATTTGCTTCAATGTGAGGACCTATATCCTTTCTCTAGATCTATGAAAAGAAATTAATTTCTTGAATATCATAGCCTTTACTTTTAAAGGAAGAAATTCTACAAAAAAATATCTAGTAGTCCTTCACTCCATAAAGTGGGGGCAGTGATCAAAGGTGATTGGAACTTCCTCAATGGTGCTTTAAAGATTTGGGGGCCCATAGATTATTTGGACAATATAACTAATTCCTTCATAAGAAATTTGGAAAGGGTAGATTCGTTGGATATATAATCAACAAAACTCACCCTGACTTGGACCAATAGAAGGATAGATGAGGAAATAATTGCAAAGAGGTTAGATTATTTTCTAGTTTTAGAATATTTCTTTGAAGAGGCACTTAGAATAAGTCAATTTGTTTTCTTAGGAGGGTAATTTGATGTAGCCCAATAATTATCTAGATATTGGGGGATAAGATCTAGGAGGCTTGAATGTCAAGAAAGGAGGAGAGAAAAGGTACATGTTTCCTATGAAACTAATCACATAAGCATTGATAAAAATGGAAGAACTTAATACATCAAAAAAATATGAAGAGAGAGAAAGAGAGAATTGGAGAATGATTTCCTTAAGAAGTACCATCACATGTAATGAGGCCAATTTACCTCTCCTTCTCCAATTTCACTCTCATCCTATTTCCTTCTTGTAAGGTGTCTTTTTAATGGATTCAATATTCATCAGGTTTTACCCCATCAATTACAAATCTATCAAGTTCTCTTTTACATAAAAATATTACATTATGACTTTTAGATACAAACTTAGACTAAGATTCAGATTATACCTCCCCCCTTAGAAAATGATGGTCCTCATCGTTCAATCATGCTAATAAAATAAGGACCCCATTATGTTTAATGTACCATCATTATTTCAATATGTTATGATCCAATGAGGAGAATTTTTTGGTGTGGTTAACCCATAATTTTGGGTTTGTGGATAACTCGTAACCATCGTGATTACAATGTACCAAGTTCCAATGAAGAGAAGTGTTTTGTGTGGTCAACCCATAACCATGGGTTTGTGGATGACTCATAGATAAGTTAGAAATGTAAATCTTGGAGAAGGATTTTGTGTGGTTTACCCATAACCATGGATTTTTTTATGACCCATAACCTTGGTTTTTTTTTATTTTCCTTCTAATGAACCTCTCACTGCAACTTTGTTAAAAACTTTTGCTACATATGATAAACTATTTTTTTCCTATGACCCTTTTGAGGTATTGAATATACTTTTCCATCAATATAAGATATGTTCTCGGTAATGATCTGTGGAGTGATAAAATAATTCTTTAAACTCAAGGAATGCATAGTCATGTGGCTTTACATACATGTGTGACTTCAATTGATTATATCTCTCAAACTAGGAAACAAAATTAAATTCTAAAAAACAAAAAAAAAACGTTAAAATCATTTTAAATGAGTTATCATGCACCCTATGAAATGCTTTCTATAGGTTGTGGTACCTACATGAAATTCATTGAATATTGTTTCCATATATTTCATTCATTTTCATGTTTTATGTCGACCATAGCATTGTGGACAAGATGATAAATAGATGAGATGAGGTTTCCCAAAATTCTAGATGATGAATACAATATTTTTCCAGCTATGGCAAGGTTTTATAAATCCACAATAATAGTAAATGTGATAAAACCAAGTTCAGAGGGCCATAAAGGATACCAAGGATTTGTATAGCAACATGGGATATTGCAAAGGTCATGGAACTTCTATGTTGCAAACCAATGGATGTAGTGAATCCATGTAAGGATGCTCCTACATTGGTGAATTAAGGTTTGAGGTTAGAAAACCATGTGATGCTTGTGGACCAATTGTGATACTTACCATGTATGTCTTAGAAAATAGACTCCAAAGGTGCCAAAAGGAGGTTGGATATTGCTACAAAAATTTGAAATCGAAATATGCTTCAAACCCTAATTATTATAGAGTAGTAATATACTCTAATACTAATAATTTGATCTTTGGGATAAAATATAAGAGGCCTGAATACCAAAATACGACGATAGAAAACATACAAATATTCCATGAAACTAATCACAAGAACACTGATAAAAATATAATAACAAAATGCATCACAAAAATATGAAGAGAGGCAATGAAAGAATCAGAGAATAAGGATTCCATTAAGAAGAACCATTACATAAAATGAGGCCAATTTGCCTCTCCTTCTCCACCTTCACTCTCTTCCTATTTCCTTCTTATAAGGTTTCTTATTATCAGAGTCAAATTTAATTAGTTTTTACTCTCTCAATTACACATCTCTCGAGTTTTTGTTTACATAAAAATATGACTTTATGACTTATGCATCTGAACTTAGACAATAAGCCTTTTTAAGATTTAGATAATATGATCCTAATGGTGACCCCTACTCAAGGGAATTCATTAAGTTTCTTCATTATGAACCATGAATGACTCAAAGAAGAGGCATTTTTGTTAAAAAAAGACAAAAAGACTCTTGGAAACCCTTTGATGACACTCTTAGTTAATTGCACACATCTAATTCCAACAAAACTCAAAAAAACTCAAGCAAGTGGAAATATTTTTGCCTAAGGAGAAAAAGGAAAAATATGGTGCGACTTTAATGCATTTTGAATATCTCTTAGCCACCAAACTCACCATGGATGGATTTGGTTCTTGGAAGAGACTCAAAAAATCTATGATAAATCAACATGAAAATAAAAGAATATAAATTCTTCTAGATAAAGAGAATGAATGGCATGTGAAAAGTAAGGAAATATGCCTTTAGGAATGATATGATAACACAAAAAAAATCATAGATTTTCCAGTTGTAGAAAAAACATAACTTTGTCTACAAGATTTCAAAGAAGGAAGGATCAAAAGCAATGATATTCCCCAAAATTTCTTCTCAAGGGGTAAAGTACTTTAAATCCTTATACAAACATGACTCTCAAGTTATCATTGTAGGAATTATCCATTTATCTAGATTATTTCTTGGATTATGTTAAACAAGGGGATAATCAAGCACTTATGTTTAAGGTGAGGAGAGAAGAAGTCCTTAAAATCCTTTATAACTTCTAAAAGGAAACAATTCCTTGGCCAGGTAGCCTCCCTATTGAACTCTGTCTCCATTATTATAATTTTATTGAATAATAGCAATGGAGGCCTCAAGAACCACCAAGAGGACTTTGGAAAATTTTCAAATACACCTTTATATCACTTGTACCTAAGGTTGATAATCCCTCTTGTCATGAATGTTTATGTCTTAGTTCCCTCTACAACTTCATCTACAAAATAATCTCAAGAATATTAAAAAATATTATTTCCCACTAGATCTCCATTGCGTAATTTGGCTTTCTGAAAGGGTGACAAGTCCATGAGGACGTAACGGTTTCCTAAGAAGGTCCCGCCTCAATAAAGAATAATAAATTAAGGGTAAATATTGTAAATGTGGACCTCTCCAAATTTTTATGTAGAGTGATTTGGATCTTATTATGGATAATCTTCATTCACCTTTTCTTTATCCATCAATTTTCTATGAGAGTAATGAAACACATAACTTTGATCTATTTTTATGTTATTATAAATGGAGAAACCCCCCCGCCCCCCCTCCCCCACCCCCCCTTATTCAAACCATAAAAATGAAACATGCATGGATGTTTATTATTTCCACTCTTATTTCTTCTAGTAGAAAAGGGGATTAGCATATGCCTAAAGGCAACCTCATCAAATAGAAAATTTAAAGGTATCCTCATAGGAAACACTTGTAATGTCACTAATTTATTCTTTATTAATGATATCTTTATTTTTTGGTGATGGAAGAAAAATAATAGTTGAAATTTTCCAATGAATCATGGAATTATTTTGTGAATCCCTTGGCACAAAGATCAATCTAACCAAGTCGATAACCTCAATCTAGGTTCTTTAGGAAGTAGAAAATATTTGTGTCTCCTAGATTTTTACTATACTATAATAAAAAAATTTGGTTTCAAATTATTAGGTTTCCATTTAAAACTGAACCTTTATATTAAAGGGGACTAGAAATAAATAATTGAAAATGTTAGAATAAAAAAAAAAAAAAATACTTGGTGCAACAAATGGCTCTGCCATGAAGGAAGGTTCATTCTTATTAAATCTATCATCAAGGTTATCCTAATGTACGATATTCCCTTCATATTGATTTCAGAAGGTGTCCTAGAATGGATCAAATATTTATGTTATTGTTTCATTTGTTTCATAAAAATATAAAAGAAAGGAATGGCTATGGTCTCCTAGAGAAAAATTATGGTTCCAAAATGTTAGAGGGAATTGGACCTCAAAAGTATCTTCATGTTCTCAAGGGCACTTGCTACAAAACAATGTTTGTAGGCTTCCACAAGGAGTTGTTCTTTGTGTGTAGGTCATAAAGGCCAAATTCCTAGCCCCAAATAATATTGAGGTCTAAGTAAGGACATCCATTAAAAAAAATCGTTGAATGAATTGACCATTTGGAAATCAACTACCCTAGCTTTCCTCTCGACTGGGAAATGGATTCTTTGGCAAGTTGGAAATGGGTACAAAGTTTAAATACGTTTTGACATGTAGATTGAAATAAAAGACTCCTAGAAACTACTAGCTCCTTTCATACAATATATTTGGTTCAGAGGTTACCAAAATCTAAGGAACATAGCAAGAGGACCCTTTGCAAACAATTTATAACATCAATGGTTCACCTAGAGGGAATCATTTCTCAAAGAAGAATATGAAAAGAGTTGAAAATCCTATAGTAAAATCCTTAGCAATTTCTTTATCAAGTTGAGTGAAGAGGAATATGAGCTTATCCCATCTCTTAACCCCTCTATGTATTTCAAACCAAAGGTTGGCTACAAGGCTATTACATCAAAAGGAAATGAAAACCCACTAATTTGGTGGTGGAAGCCAGTATATAAGTTTAAATGTCCTAGAATACCTAAAATATTTATATGTCTCTTCCTCAATATTAGATCCCTTACTTGGAATATTTCACAAAAAATAAGCTTAGAAGGGCCTAAAAAATGATATCTTTGATCTAGAAACCAATTTCCACTTTATCATATCTTTCTCATACTCGAAACAAATCTAGAAAGAGAAGGGAGGATAAAATCATCTTAATAATTCTTAGAAATGGGACACCATCCAAGAAGCATTTGAACTATGGTGACAAAATAATGACACTGAGAGGTACAAATTCCTCTATCTCACATATGCTCAGAGAATCTTGATAGAAAAAAAGTCCAAACTTTTTAAGCATGTGGATACCCTTCCTCTTAAATGTGTCATTCAAAAACTCATCATTCTATGTGCTTTCCCTCCATTTACATTTTCTCATTCTTACTAAAACGTTTTGGTAAATCATGTAAACAAAGAAATAGGATTTTTTTGATGAAACCTCACAAAATTATCCTGTTAGAGGTGGGGTAGGGGGGATTATTTACCTCTTCTCCTAATAATACCCTCTCCTTGAAATATGTAATAGTTATTTCAACAAACAATCTTCGTGAATTCATGGCTCTCAAACTATTTCTTATGATGACCCGTAAAAGAGGAGTTACACAAATTCAAATTTATGGAAACGTGCTCTATCCATTTAATGCATGAAAATAAAATTCAACTAGAGAAATTTCAAAATGGAACCATTTTCTCCTCTATCAAGAATATGTAATCATTATTCGCTCATCTCCACAAGGGAAAAAACATAGAAGCAAATAGGATTTCGAAAGAAGGATTGGACTCACTACATGAGGGAACTCAAGGACAATATTCTTCTTATTTTCATGAACCTTTGTATTACTTATTTCACTTTATCAGAGATAATGAAACAATGAAATATAAAATTGCATTTTTTCTTTATATTTCTTGGAAAACTATAAGTATATTTATTAGGAAATTTGGAGCCAAAAAAAATATTGGAAGTTTCAATGTAAAGAATACAATCTAGTGATAGAAGCAATAAAGAGTTATAAACTCTATGTAGATGAGAAATTATTTATGGTATATACTCAAACAATGTAAGAATTTAGTGAAGACTAGTTAAGTCATTTTGTATTTGGCCTCATTGTTGGACACTAGATTTAGCGCTCACAGTGTGTTTCATGACATGGAATAACGACCTTTTGTGGATTCTAACTCTAGTGATTATAGGAAATACTAGTTCCTATAGGTTTTGGTATAATGGAAATTGTGATTCCAATTATTGGTATCAAAGAAAAAATTCTCGAGTTCAAAACTCACCCAACTCGCATATGGACTAGCCACATCTTGTGGATCCTAACTCCAGCGATTCAACAAAGACTAACTCCTATGGGTATTGGTCTAATGGAAATCATAATTTTGACACTCATGAGGTGGTCTTGAACACTCATCAAAATATGCAGTTGTAATTTTTTTTTTCATTTATAAAAATTTTACTTATATATATAATATATACATATAATTTTAAAAACATCAACAAAATATTTATAAATAATATATAGTATTTATATTTACACTATCTTGATAATTTTTTTTTAAGTATATATAATTAGATGTAAATTTTGGGTGCAGAGGTGTTCTACAACCCAGTATATGAGGGAGATGTCATATAATGTTACATTAAAAAATAAATAAAAGTATATGCCAACTAATTAATGAAAGATAAAGAATAATATTGAATATGTTCGTTCAATTAAACTTTTTAAGGAAAAACACATATCCATAATAATATTATCTATGAAAAAGGAAATAAAATGTAGACAAAATTCAAGAAAAAAAAAGGGTATAAGGTTTGTTTAGCCAAGGAGGATTGGTGTCGGAATCTTCAATTAAGGTATGTTTGTTCTTAAAAAATTCTTAAACTATATAATATGTAATCTATAGTAATTAAATAAAAGTATTTGACTGTAAATTATGTTTGGCTTCACATTGGGACAACAAACTCACCATGCTATAAAATTTACCAAACACCTCATTCCTCTTAGCTTTGAGGGCATTACAAAAAAATATTAGATTAGATTTTATTTGTAATGTAAAAAAACATACAGGATTATTTTCCAAAATGTGAAACTGAATAAACACAGGTCAATTTTTATGACATGTGAAATGTTATATGAAATTAGAATACTTACAAAACTAAAATGTTTTTAGATATCATTGTTAAAATGTGTTTGTGTGAGAAAATTTTTATCAAAATAAAAAATAAATAGTATTTCAGATATATAAATTGAGTAAATTGATATGATAGCTAAAATTATTTTGTGTGAGTTAATTTTCTTAATGAAAAAACAATAAGTGTTTCTAATATATAAATCAAGTAAATTGATATGATATTTAAAATGATTTTATGTGAAGTAAAATTTATCCAAATAAAATTTAATAAATATTTGAAATACTTGATATGATATTTAAAAGGATTTTTTTTTTTTGTAAATATAGTAGGGCCTCACTATTTTCTATTTATATTTTCAAAGCATGTTACAAAAATATAAAGTCAGTCTGTGGCCTCAACCTTCCCGAAGGAAACCAGGTTTGTTGGCCATCTTAGTGCATGAAAATCATACCAAAATTGAAATAGTTTCATCCGTCTATAACCCACATGAGCTATCTATTCTAGAGCATACATATCTACATTCTGGTAATAGAAAATAAGTTCATTCAAAATTGCAAATTTCATAAAACAACAGTATTAAAGGAACCACTAGCCATCGGAAGAAGAAACAAGAGCTAGGTCTTTGATAGTAGACCCTGGCATGTCCACTTGTTGGAGCTACTGGAGTTGCTTTTCCATATGACCTACCTTATCATCAAGTCTGCCCATACGGTCAGCTGCCTGGTACTGGGTAATATTGATATGATATAGCTGGTTTTGCATATCCTGTAGCATGTCTATAATGCGGGGTTCTAACTTTGTTGAGTCAATCTGAGCCTGACCAGGGGGGAAACTCTGCATAGCCTCTGCAAGAAGGCATTTAACTATCCAGTAGGTATGGATAGTCTGTTGGAATAACGCGAGACGGCCTCGAGTGTTTCCAGGATCGGTTATGAAGTCCAGAATTTCTACTTCTGCTTCGTTGTCTTCGGGGTCAATCTGAATGTCTCTTTCCCATCCCCGAATTTCCTGGCGAACCGTGGAAGAATTTCCCATGACATAGTTTGCAGCTAAATTTTCTAGAATCTCTTGATTGGATTTTATACCTCTTTTCTTTGGCATAGGCTCAACCTAGACCAGATGTTTCCCTTTTGTAGGCTGGGAATTGGATCGATGCTTCCCCATTGTAAGCAGAAGCCTAAACAATAATAGAAACAGGAAGCGAGAAATAGTGAGGGCGTGAATCACATCATAAGACCACCTTGTTTTTACCCCATGAGTAGCAAAGGTGTTGCTGCGTATCCAGCAGAGAACAATTAACCACAAGACACGGATCTGTAAGCTGAGCATAAGGGCAGTTTGACTACCCAAGGGGCAAGAGGTCGCGGACCCGGTTACCCAATTCAAAACAATGGAGGCCGAGGACCCTGTTATCCAATTCAAAACAAAAAACCTATGGAGGCTGAGGACCCTATAATTTGCCTGGAGGAACTGAACCATAGTTGACCGTTCATAGGGGGAGGTGGTAAATCTCATAGAGTAAAAAGTAGCGGGGGTGACAGCAGGGAGAGGACGCAGCTGTGACTTTCCCTTAATAAAACTCCCTCCCAACCAACGCCAAAGAAACTGCAAACATAAAAGACTGTGCGTGTCCCAATGGGAATGATAGTTACACCCTATACTCTGACCAACCCACCCTATACTCTGAGTGCAACTGTGGGTGGCCATGCCTCCCGACCTACCCCACAATCTCCAGACCTTTCCCTCAAGGTGCCCCCCCGCCATTTGGAAGGTTCCAAACAGGATAGAATTGACACTATTCTCAGAACTAACAAATATAACTCCACAAAAATTGAGGATGGCAAGCAAATTGCAAGGGTCGCGGAAGCAAGGTATTATCTGCTTTAAAATGGGAGTATCAGAACTAAATACATTTAAACAAATAAAATCAACCATGGTATACATCATACAGCTCGAAACCAGAGCAGCGGCAACCATAAGAGAAAGAAGAAAGCTATATACATACCCCCACTTGGTCAAATAGCTGAATGAGTGAACGTTGCCCGACTTCCTCCTCTGCTACCTTCGAATGCTTACATGCAAAGAGCAATGCAAAAATGCGTGAAGGGAGGGAGGAGGCCAACTTACCATATCAAAACCTTTCCATCTGTAGTCTGACAGAACAAGCTGTCCAACATGAAAAATCATTAAAGAGCGTTCGTTCACATCGTGCCTTGAGCTGTGATTCCAATGCGCCATTATGAGTCTTGGTTGCTTGGAGGATGATACAAACGTCATCTATCCACGTTTATGGACTGTGGGCAGACAGGTATACACCCCGATCGAGGGGATGTTTAAAAGGATTTTATGTAAAGTAAAATTTATTCAAATAAAATTTAATAAATATTTGAAATATAAAATAAGTGTTTGTTATATATATATATATATATATATATATATATATATATATAATGTTTAATGACAATAATATTTTAAATATAAATTAATGTTACAATAAATTACATAAATAGATATTATTAGCAGTTGCCCCAAAAGATGCAAAGAAAAGCAGATATAAGTGTTAAATTGAAAGAGTTGTATTTTGGTTTTAAATTATAAATGCAATAATAATTTTAGGTTGATAAATTTAGATTGTTAAGTGTATTTCAAGTATTTAGTAACAACTCGTGATCATAGGGAACTCCGCATAGAGGAGAAAGACTGGTCTTAATCAGTGGATTTAAGTGAAAAAGTGTGGCAAATGCAAATTTCAAAAATATAAATAGAAGAGTTACCAAATTTCTTCAACAATTTTGGCTTAAAATATAAATTGTAGTCCCCCAAATGCCATATTTCAATTAGAAACAATACAAAATAGAAAATCCTTTCAAAGATACTTCAACATCACCACACTATATAAACATGTGACTCTAACTCTAGACCTAATTTAGAACAATTTATTGTAACAAGGCTAACCCCAAGCATGACACAACAATTCTTTGCAACAAGGTAAACCCAGAACATGACATTAG
The DNA here is from genome assembly GCA_034641835.2 of Pinus albicaulis. Classification (NCBI taxonomy): domain Eukaryota; kingdom Viridiplantae; phylum Streptophyta; class Pinopsida; order Pinales; family Pinaceae; genus Pinus; species Pinus albicaulis. The sequence goes on from CM076575.1 coordinate 1,465,554,752, forward strand.
GATTTGATTTGTTTGTGCAAATGGTGATAGCCCACTAGTGATAACAGCTGTAACAACATCACCCTGTCTTAACCCTGTGTTAATTTAGCAAGTGCACCATATTGTATCTAAACTTCACAAATTTTTCTTTTGGAATGGTAAACAGTGGAGATGAATTTAAATTCTTAGTTAAAGCAACATCAACAATACTATCACCTACGAAAAAAAATTAATCAACATAATACTATGAGCTACTAAAAAAATATTTTAGTTATATACCACGTACTCGGTTAATCTCAATTGTTTTTAAACTTTCACTAATACTTTTTTGCCTTTGGCCTTTACTCTGCATTCCTCTTATCCTGATCGATAACATCTCTACAAGACAAACAAATCTACCTTGAATCTACCTTAAGAGAAAAATACTTGAAGTACATTCACCTCCTCCTTGCAAATCTTACCCACATAAATATTTTCCACATCAATACCACCCATTGTTACAAGCAAACTCTCTTTCCATGGTCATGGTAGTGTCGTAGACCATGTGTTACACTTACAGAAACAAGCACAACACTCAAAAGTGCCCATCACTCTTAAAATAAATTAATAGAACTAAATGTGTCATTGAGGTTTAGGATCAAATTTACTTTATTAGTGTAAGCAGTGAATTATTATCTTTAAAACTTAAAAATAAAATAATTGGTCAGAGAAATATATCTTGAAAGTTAATTGTTTCAATCATCCACATTGTTGTTTCAACTAAACTCTTCTTATCTTTTAAACTATAAAATTATCTTTTAAAACATAAAATTAGTATTAAATTCAATATCACAAATATAATGATTTCGATTGAAGTGTTATTATCTTTTAAACTATAAAATTCCTACTTATTAATTTATTTCGATTAAAATGTTATTATCTTTTAAATTATAAAATTACTACTTATTGATTTCGATTGAAGTGTTATTATATTTTAAACTATAAAATTGGTACTAAACTATGACAATTGAAGTGTTCTTATCTATTAAACGTACTGAACTTAAATTTATTGATTAACATTATAGCTTATAAGTCAAATATATTTCCAACTATCCCAATCAACCTTTATGAAATTTAAATCCAAATTTATTGATTTCAATTGAAGCGTTTTTATCTTTTAAACTATAAAATTGCTACTTATTAATTTATTTCGATTAAAATATTATTATCTTTTAAATTATAAAATTACTAAATTTAAATCCAAATTTATTGATTTCAATTGAAGTGTTATTATCTTTTAAAATATAAAATTGTTGCTTATTGTTATGTGACTGAGATTGTCGTGCTGGGTAGTTGCTAAGTTCGCACAAATGTCATTGGTACAATAAAATGGTTGATGAAAATGGAAGAGGTTTGATTCAAAAGAGAAGGCCTATCAGCTTGATAACATTTACTTTTCAAGTTTTTACAATATTTGCTTCAACTACTTGTCACTCCTACTCTGGAAGTATGTAGTTATGTTTACAAACATGGGGTTAAATAAAAGCTTTGTTACAATAGGTATTTTCTCTAATGCTCCTATGATCATTTAGTTCTATTCTACTCTTAAAAATCCACTCACAAATATTATTGGTTGTCTTCCTCCATCTTCACTAAATCATTTTTTTTTCTCAACATACTACATTTTGAGAGAGAAAATTTTAACAAAAGAAATGTAAACATAAAAAAAAATATGAAAATCTTGTATCATTCTATAATAAAAAAAATGATTAAAATATGAAAATTTTGTATCATATTATAATAAAATAAAAAATAAAAAATTTATTCTTTTTCTAGGTAAACACCTTCTATCTAAACCAAAAATTGAAACACCATAATTCATAACTCTAAGTGAAATTTGAACTTCTTAAATTATCTAATCTTTTTATTTATTTTAATTAATATATAACATAAATAAATAAAATGATCTTACCTTTTTAAATATATTTTAAATTAAATAAATTTATTCTATTTTGTTCTACTATTGTTAATTTGTTAATTTTAATTTATACGAATTTGCATTTCTGGTATTTCTTTATATTTACGATAAATTGTTAATTTGTTAATTTTAATTTATACAGATTTGCATTTCTTGTATTTCTTTAAATTTATGATAAACTATCTTCTCATGAGTAGTATGAAGTTGATTTTCAACTGATTTAAATGTGATAATACATATAAATGTTACTATGTGTTGTAGGAAACAACAAACTCCTATTTTATATGTACACCATAATAAAAAAATGAGAACTTTTTAAATTCTATTTTATATATACACCATAATAAAAAAAAGAAAAATTCGAATTCGAACTCCATGATTACATGAAGCTAATGAAAACCATAATACAAATATAACATATTTTAACATCCATTCCCCATGAAAAGCAGTGCGTCTGTTTTGGTGGTTGCTGGTCTCACACTCCTTATGGCGGCATTGCTGTTCAGGGAAGTCTCGGATCGCAATCCAACTCAGATGCTCCTGCTCCAGCGCTATCACATGCTACAATCCAACTCACATGCTCCTGGTCCAACTCTGTTACATGTTCAATTGAAGTCCCGGATCGCAATCCAACTCACATATCCAACTCACATGCTCCTGCTCCAGCTTTGTCACATGTTCAATTGAATGGGTGAGGAATAATAATATAAATTTTTAATGTATGGATGAGGTATAATAAATTTTTAATAAAAAGGTTTTTACAGAGAAAGTCACAGAAAGGGAAATAAATTAAAACCAGTTAGATTATTGTCAAATGCATCAAATTCCTCCAGGTTATTGTCAAAGTGCATCAAATTCCTCCAACTTCGACAATTATTGTCAAATGCATCAAATTCCTCCAGATTATTGTCAGATGCATCAAATTCCTCCAACTTCAGCAATCTGGTAAAAAAACCTAGCCTCTAGAGATGGGGCCAGTAAGATGATTGCTATAAACCTGTAAATATCTCAAAATTTTCAGGACTTTTTCCTCAATTTCCCATAGAATCTTTCCTTTCAATCCCGAATAATCCAGGTATAAAATTTGCAGCTAATTGCAATTGCCACGGAAATTGTTACAATATTTTCCTTGATTGTGTCAACACTGCCAAGCTTTCCAATAGGGGCAAGAACAATAACACTCAGATCATTTCTATCAATCAATCCAGAGCCCTCTCAGATTTTCTATATTACCCATTTCATAAGGAATAAAACCAGAAGGTTTTCAAGATTACCTAGTTTCGGAGGAATAAAACCAGAAATATGGTTGTTGTTGATATTCAAAATGGTAAGAACGTTGCAGTTCCAGGCATCTGGATCGACTAAAGGCATGAAAAAATTGATGGCAATAAGTTCTTCGGAAAAAAAATGATATTCCTTTTGTGCAGAGATATCGCATGATGTTCAATTGCATGCTTCTCCAATGCTAATAAAAAATTCAAGGGTTATATTTCACCAAGAACTTATTGGGCAATCAATGAGTTTATGAAAATCATGCTTTGATTTCCAATTTATCGGGCTTTTACCTTGCAACAAGAAAAGAGGAGAAACATAGCACCTTCTCAAACAAATATTTTCAGTGAAAAATCCAGGAAAAATAACAAGAAGGTTGTATCGGTGAATGTGATCAGCAGGAATAGGAAAGAAGGATAAAGAAAAATCTGGAACATTGAAGGCCCTACAAACATTGAGAAATTTATACTCTACCACATAATATCAAATCAAATGAAAATATGAGAGTGAAATGGAGGTTTTCAGTAAAGAAAATATTCTGAATAGGAGAATAAACAAGATATTATTAGCCACTCAATATGCCCAGAATTCATTAGAAAATGCACCTGAAACAGACTCTAAATTCCTTCCATCAGCCAGCGAATTTAAAAGGAAACTGAGATATTCTGGTGGTTGTTGGTATCACATTGCTTATGGCAGCATTGTTGTTCAGGGAAGTCCCATATCACAATCCAACCCACATGCTCCTGCCCCAGCTCTGTCACATGTTCAACCCACATGCTCCTGCTCTAGCTCTGTCATATGTTCAATTGAATGGGTGAGGTATAATAAATTCTAATAAAAAAAAATTACAGAAAATTCAATGAAAGGGAAATAAATTAAAATCTATCAGGTGCATCAAATTCCTCCAACTTCGGCAGTCTGGTGAAATAACCTAGCCTTTGGAGGTGGAGCTAGTAAGATGATTGCTATAAACCGGTAAATATCTCAGATGTTTTAGGAATTTTTCCCCAATTTCCCATGGAATCTTTCCTCGCTATCCCTAAGAATCTAAGTATAAAATTCGTAGCTCACAGCAATTGCCACAGAAATTTTCACAGTATTTTCCTGGATTGTGTCAACACTGCCAAGCTTTCCGATAGGCGGAGGAATAATAACACTAATATCATTTCTATCTATTAAGAGTGTACTCAGGCTTGCGAGATTACCAAATTCATAAGGAATAAAACAAGAAGGTTTTCACATTCATTAAAAAATGTAACTGAAGCAGACTGTGAATTCCTTCTATCAACCATGGAATTTAAAAGGAAACTGACATATTCTAATTTGGGAAATAACCATTTAAATGTAAATATTCTAATTAGAGGACCTCTTTTAAATACTGTAACAATGCAGGCAAGGGCACACTAGTATGATAATTCCATTAGAGGCTGAAGTGGTACCTGACCGTTCAAAATTTCATGGAAGATGAAGCTAGTTGCATAGGTCAAACCGGCAATGGCGACGTAGGATTTGGAGGAATGCGGCACGGATCCCAGCCAGACCCACTAATTTCTCAACCATGCAAACCATTAAAATCACACACCAGACATACTTGCAATAGCTACGTGTCACTACCGGAAAAGAAATGTTGACTAAAATAAAAAGTGATCTCATTCAAAACAAAAGGCAATTGGTCTAATAATTAGAATGTGTTTGTGTGAAGTAAATTTTATTAAAATAAAAAATAAGATAGATAAAAATTTAATTCTGATTTAATGATTTCATTATGAATTATATTTAGTTGATTATTAGAAATATAGTGTATAATATGGGTGTAAAATTGAATTTACTTCAAACTATTCAATTTTACAAGTTGTAATTTTTCATAAGAAAAGAAGAAAAAATTAATTTTTTTAAATGTAAAATAAAATTATAATATTTGAGATAATTTAAACCAATTTAAATTCATCTTAAACCTAGACCTATCAAGTCCATAGATGATCAAATTTTTGGAAGTACAAATTTCTTAAGTGAAAAATATAGAAAAAGTTTACTAGAGATTTAATCTCTTAAAGCTTAATAAAACTAAATTAACTAAGTATCTCAACATAGTATAAAATAAATTAACATTTAATATAAAGTATAATATTACTAATTTATTTATATTTAAATTAGGATTATTTTCAATTATAACTTTTAAATTTTTTGTTTAGATAGTTTGACAAAAATGATGTTTTATAGGATGAGTTCTAGAATCGTTAGATTGGTATATTACAAAACTTTGAATATTCTTTAAACAAAGATATAAAATAGTTTAAAAGTTATTTGGTTATGAATGCAAAACACAAAACATTCATGGAAGTGGAAAATTTTCTTAAATTGTTAAGAAGAAATTGGGCTGGTCAAAATTATATTTTTTTGTTTGATTTGACTTTTAATATTAAGAAATATATTTGGCATTTAAAAGAGTGGAATTTATCATTATTGTAATTATGGTTTGAGATTGATGTTGATATTTTGTAAGTTATTTTGGCACAAATTTTTTGGATAATGCCAACAATAGTTTTTTGTTGCAAAACTGATGGCATCAAATCATCAAGACGAGATGATATTATATCCTAGTTTGTTGTGATAGAATTAATTATTCAGTTTCTTCTCTCATCTATAAATTGTAAACCTATAGAGGCAAATGTGTGTGAGGTGTGAGGAAGAGGAAGTGTAGATGTGAAAATCTATTGTTGTAATCTCCTATTGAGTAATAAGATTTTTGGTACCTTTGTTTGGTGGATGTCGCCCAAATTGGTTGGGTGAACCACGTTAAAATTATTGTCTTCTATTTTAATGTTGTGATTTATTTTGTTTTCCGCTGTGCTAACTTTGACAATAAACAAAATTATAATAGAGTTTATAGCAAAGAGTGTATACTAGCAATTGCACCATATGTTGCAAAATAAATGTCGTAAGGCAATAACATAGGAAAGAGTAACCTAGAAGAAATAAGTTGTTGCAAAGAAGGAGCCATCATGAAGGAATGAAAGGTAAATTTTGCTTACATGGAAGTAGGTCGTCGAGGTTTCAAATATATTGTTTATAAGAGTTATCAGCCATAAAATTTTGTTATAGATATTGAAATAGGCAATTGTGGGTGAAAAATATATGTAAACCAACATAATGAAATAAGTTGTTACGGAGAAGGAGTCATCCTGAAGGAATGAAAGGCAAATTTTTCTTCCATGGAAGCAAGCCATGGAGGTTTCAAAGATATTGACTATAAGAATTAAATTTTGTTATAGATATTGAAATAGGCAATTGTGGGTGAAAACATATATGTAAACCAACATAGATGTAAATAAAGAGAATTTTTATTAACAGAAATAGAGTTTACTCCAAGTTCATCTACATATCTGAGCGCAAATTGTATTTTTAAGATATATATTTGATGATAATAATATTTTTTTTTGGGAAAATAAGATCAAGTTGGAACTAAATGGATTTGGTGAATTGCATAGAGATTTAACACATTATGGCACATTAAGTAAAGGGGAGCTAGTGTTCCTTACCTCCAAATGTAGTATAGTGTGATGCATCAATATAAAAAGCCCTGCACCTACTTAGAATTTTTAGTTAAAAATTTTAGTCATTAATACACACACACACACACACACTAGTGAAACAATATATTATAAAATGTATTTATTTTAAATGAAAAAAATGACGATATACTATAAAACATAAGAGCATCAAGGAAAATAGTGAGCCTAAAGGAATGTGGAGGTAAAAAATAGAGAGCCTGAAAGAGATGTATAGGTACAAAACAAAGAGCTTGAAATATATGGGGATGTACCTAGAAATGATGAGGAAATGAGAGATATAGAGGAACTTGTCAATGAGAATATTGACCACACAAATGAAGTCACCCTTTTAATATTTTAATTTTTTTCAATGAATATGTCAAGTTCAAATTAAAAATTAAAAATTTATATATATATTTTTTATGTAGGGAAAACATCTTACCTACAACAAGATCTTACCACACGTAGAAAAACATGGACATTAATCAGAAGTTGCAAGAAATTGTCTTTGATGATAATTTTCTAGATAATATAGAATCAACTAAAATTGAAGAAATGAGGTCACTGATTCATGAATGAACAGTTCAAGATAAAGTAAATTAGGTGATCAAAATTCTTTTTCAAGGTATGTCTATCATAGCACAAGATTAACTCTTAAATATATTTTGAAAGCACAAATATCTAATAAATATAGTTTAATTATTGGGCATTAAAAATACCAAAGAGGTGAAGGTAAATGGGGTAGTATCAAGACATATTACATCAACCCCTGGAAAAATTGCAAAATATCAATCTCAATATGGCATAAGTGCTAATAGGGAATTATTGACAGGTGTTTTTGGAAAAATAACTATATAAAATCGGTTGATGTTAATGAAAACAATAATGTACAAAACATTAAGCAAAATTTTATGGAGGCATTACAAAATTAGGATTCAATAACATGAGAATGATGAACTTGCATGTTGGGCTAATATATGTAGGAAACCTTATCAAGATAGACTTTTTTATAATGTGAGTGGCAATGTGAAAAATTTTTGGTATTGGAATTTCCATGTGTCACCAAATGAGAAGAATATCATGAGACATTGTATATCTAGAAGGGTGTATTGAGATCATTTACCCTTTCAGTGATTGTTATTACTAAAGAACATTTATTACTACATAACATATATAACTTGTATATAGACTTATAAAAAATAAAAAATAAACTGTGTTGAATCTTATGACAGTGAGGACAATATAAGCATTTCATTCATACAACTACCACATACTATCAATAGGAAAAATGGTTTTCCTCTCAAGCGATCTATGCACCTTTGTCATGCAAATAAAATCTCAACACTAAGGAGTCATCCTAAGATAAAAGGTCATCATAGTAACTTTGATGTTCCAAAACCATTAATCACTTAATTATATTTCTCTAAATATCAGCAATTGGACAATAGTCACAATATGGTAACGCTTGGGTGGAATGTGTATCCATATCATACTATAACTGTATATACAACAACTTATCCAAATTATATAAAAATATTTCATAAGCAATGCAACTGCTACATGAATTACTCACAATCCTTAATGATATACTCCAAGTTCTTCAATAATACTAATCAAGTGTCTAAAAAAGCCATCATCACTCAGTCACCATATAGTTAACACTTGGGGGAAATGTGTTAGAATTGTAGATACAATAGTTTATACAAAGGATATAAAAATCTGTTATAAGTAATGAAATTGCTACATGAACTACTCACCATATAGGTAAAGTCGCGAGGAAATGTGTTATAACTATATATATAGTAGCTTATACAAAGGATATGAAAATATGTTCTAAGAAATGCAACGACTACATGAACTACTCATAGTCCTTAATGATATAATCAAAGTTCTTCTGCAATACTAATCAAGTGTCTAAAGAAGACATCATCACTTCCAAAATCAAATATTTAAACGTATAAGTTGTAAAAAATGAATTTGTTTCATAAATTTTAATAGAATCACGTGCTCAGATCTAAGATATAGTTCTTAAACTCTAAATCCTTTTCTTGATTGAAAACATACTAAACTGATAAGATATAGCTAAAGAGCAATAGTTTAAAAACTTCTTGTCACAATCGTTACATAATAATTTGATGCACAACTTGTATATCAATAAATATCAGCTTGCAACACATCCAAATAAAACAACTGAAGTAAATAATATCAGTTGATTTTCAATACATTTATGTAATTAAAATAGAGCTAGGAACTTTTGAACACTACTTCATTGAAAATTAGAAGCGTCTTCATTCCTAGTTTTCCAAGCTAACAGTGAATACCTCTCTGGATCGCTTGGATTAGCACTGTATTTGTTTCACCATTATCTAGCAATCTTGAGACAAAATGAGTAAGAAATTTATGAATGGAAACACATACGGACGTGCCACAAACATCATTTCATTTGCAATATCAATTTATTCTATGAGTTGTGATTTTTCGGTTGTCACCTAGTTATCATGATTCAAAACTTTGTTATCACCTCAGATCATTATAGCATTAGATATATTTTGTGAGCTGATGTGATGTTTTTTTTTTCACAGTGATTTAAAAATCAGTTATTATACCACAATATTGACTTTCTCATTCTCTGTTTTGTTTATGAACCCTTTAAAAAGACCATAGGAACATTTAATTTTACACTATGATCTCCCCAGCATGGGTGGGGGTTTCAAAAATTCGAGAGTAAATTGAGTGGTTATTGTTAGAAATTGTTGTATAAGATAGGAAATTTGGATGGTTTGTAGACAATATGGATGTCATAACATATATCTATTTTAAATTTGTTAGTGTCTCTAGCCACCATGCATCTAATATGATCCATTTCAACTGAGAACTTCAATATCTATTTTGATTTTTTTAGTGTCTCTCGCCACCATGCTTCTAATAGGATCCTTTTCAATAAATCATTGTTTGAATGATAACTTATGACATCCCTAGCCATTTTCTTTGATTGTGGAGGAGATTACAAACTAATAACTTGTGAAATCCCTAGCCATTTTCTTTGATTATGCATCAGGTTATAAACTAGAATACACTCTCTCTTCAAAAGACTCTACAATATATAATGGATGGAGGGAAATTTTATCATAAAACATGTACAAAAAACCCTTTAGGGTTGTCTCAACTTACTCTATTGTTAATCACATAGTGTCAATTTTGTAAAACTATAAAATTGAAAAATAAAAAAATTATAAAAGCTAAAATTATGTAGTGAAAAACTTTGTTTAAAATTTCAGAATAAAAATTTGAGTAAGTTTGACATCATATAATGTGAAATTAGTTTAGGATTATAAAGTAAAAAACACGTAATTTTTTTAGCCATAATTAGGTAATTAAAGATATGTATATAGTTTTTTTTTAACAGAAGAAATTTGATATTCATTAACAAAAAAAAATCGGAAAAGTATGTATGTAGTTACAAACTGTTATGTAGTTACAAAGTATTATAATTAATTAATTAAAGGTAAATTTAGTTTTAATTAAGAAATAAGTATTATGACCATTCATCATTATTACTCAAGATAAATCATGTCCTCTGAAATAATTTGGAAATTAAAAAAAAAAATCACATATTTAAAAAAAATTCATTATTAATTTAATTTTTTATATATTAAGAAATAGTACTCATGAATAATAAAACAGTTGTAACATAAATAATATATAACAAACCATGTATTTTTAGAATAATAAAATAGTTGTAACAAAAATAATATAGAACAAGAAAAACTATGTATATTTGAATGTATGAAAATTTAGATACATTTTATTAAGTAAAACTTTAAATGAAAAATGGTTATAAACTTTTAAAAATAATTTTATTACAGAGTTAGTTTATATATATATATATATATATATATATATATATATATATATATATATATATTTCTCTTTTCACTCTAAAAGAGGTTTGCAAATCAAGACATCTAATCCCTCTTGGCTCTTGGTAGATCCAAAGTTAAATTGATCTAGGCCATCTTAATTTCCCCCTTTAAATAAACTATATTCCACATGAATACCATGGGTCAATACCATGGGTTGTTTTTATATTTTATTATTATTTTATTTTATTATGTAAATTCAATTTAACTTATTAAAAAGAAAATAAACAAATACTATAAAAAAACATATATAAAACTATTTACATTTACATATAAAAAGATAACAAATTTTTAATAACAACATTTTAACTTAAAAGTCACCAAAACCTAAATTCGATATAACTTATTAAAAATAAAAATGGCTAACATTATAAAAAATATATATATAACTATTTTCTTATGAATAGCCTAAAACATTTCAATCATCTAACATTTGATCCAATGGCTCACACATGGACACAGTGGCATCTAGCAGAGTTGTTTTAAAATAAGAATGTCTTACGGCATACTTAAAACATAATTACGACATAATAAATAAATAATTGTTTTTATTTACCATCTAAGAAATAAGGGTATATAGTAAAAAGTGAAAATTTTTAGGTATGAGATTTATAATAAGATACTAGAGAAGTAGTGAGTTTCATCACTTAGTTTTTGCTAAGATGTTTTTTTTATTTTTAGGATTTTTTTGAGTATGATCTAATGAGTTAGGGTTATTAGGATGAGGGGTACATGGTTTTTAGTTGAGAGATAGATAATAATACCAACTCTATTCTAATTTAATTTGACAAGTTGTGTTACATTATAATCTAAATTGGAAAATTTGTACTCAAAAGACAAAATGTGTTTTTTTTCTAGTAAACCAAAATACACATAATAACTTCCTCATGGGACCTCATAATTGAGCATGGTTCCCCCAATTTTCATTAAAATGGGAGTATTAAACTATCATGTTTATCTAAGGTCTTTGAATGCCTCCTAAGCCCATCTTGATTCCTGGATCTTTTTATATTGCATTGAGCTTGTATTCCTAATTTTATAACAAGACAAGAAGACCAAAGCAAGGGGTCCTTGCACACTAAAAGAGATAATGGAGGATAGAAAGGCCCTAAAAAATAATATAGCATCCCAAAACTAGTAAATATGAAGACTAAACAAACTAGAAGTCAAATGAATAGAATCCCCCAATTAACTAGGAGTTTGTACAAGGCATAAGTAGACCTTGAGACCTATAGAACCCTGAGGGTGGTGAACTACAACACAGAAAAAATACAAACCTAAAAAATAGAAGAAGAATGTTGAGAGTAGACCAAAGAAAGTGTAAAATAGCACAGTTTTTGCACTAGAAAACCCAAGATGTTGAATAAAGCCTAGAAAATCTCAATCCAAACAAGGCCTAATCAACATGCCAAAGGAAAATCACCTTGAAAAAACAAAGCCTATAGACACAAATGGATTACAAATTACAAAAAAAGTCAAAATTTATTCACATGAATATAAATCTTTTAGCTCTCAACCAAGTCGTGTGCCTCTAAACCCACTACCACAATCACACATGTGCCAAGACATAAAATCCCAACATAGACCCTTTAAATCCATTTATTGTTACTCAAAGGAGTGCATCTTGAGGGTGGTCTAAATGTGAGAGAATATGGGAACTATCATAACACCCATCCCTATTTAAATTGATCCTACATTTGTACACTTTCCCATGTTCCAAAATAAATGCTTGACATATTCCATTAAAATACTATTAATGGATGGGTTGGTAACTGACCATATTATTCAAGCCTAAGGTCCCTTCCTTTTTCTTGGTGGCATAAAATTCATAGTGATTTTATTTTGAATATTTTTATCTAAAAATGTGATAGAAGATGAGTTTTGAGAATAAGGAGTGGCCTTTCCTTGACTGACTAATCATATAGGAAAGCCTAACATTAAAAGGGATAGATCCCTAAATCATATTCCTAATGAAAATCAAGGACTGCTAATCAATATCGTGATTTTAATGTTGAGTTACTTATCTATATTTAGACAGACTTGTGAAAGGAAATAAAATTCTACTAAGTTTTTAAAGAATATGCATAGTCTTCATGAGTAAGAATATATTGATTTACCTATGAGGTTAAGAATAACCCTTCCTCCTATCCTCCTACCACCCCTAAATTCTTCTTGAACCTACCATCAAAGAAAATAGAATAAGAAGATCGTTCTCCATAACACTTAACCATTGTTCACATTATAATTTTAATTAATTATGTTATTTATCCCTATATAGGCATGTAAAGGTAACTCAGCAAAAGACCTAAAATAATTGTAATTATAATTTAAATACCAATTGCTGAAGTGGTGAAGCCTTGATATGATATGGACCATAATAATTCATGAGGAGGATGGAAACAAACAAAAGGGATTTGGAGGATTAATATTTTCCAATGGATTATTAGTTGATCCAAATGTACACATGGATCAATATTTTCAACCTTTCCCAAGAAAATACCTAATAGGAATGTGTAGTAATAACTTCCAACCATTATGAAAGGAATGGGGCAGTAGTACTAGGACTACCCAAGTGGTATGGATAGTGCACCACTAGAAGACTTCAAAAAAAATTATGTTCTAACCAAGCATGGGTAGAGATAACATGTAATCCCATAAGGGAAGAAAACTAAGAGAGATAACCCATAAAAGGAAATGAAAAGACATAGAACAAGGATGAATGGGTGCATAAGAAAAAGAGAGCAGAGCGAAATGTAGTGTAAGGCACAACACAGAGAAACAAGAGACTAACACTCACGGGGGGATGGTGACAATAAGAAGGGATCCTTGTGTATAAAATTTCTCACCTAATTTCAATGAGCAATATCTAGGGTTGATTCTATGCCTAAGCCAGAGGTTCCATTAGTTGTTGATAATTGTTTGTGTACACACAAATACACCAGAAGGAAGTGTTGAGGGACTCTCAACTAAGAAAGTGGATCATTTAATGTTATTTTGGCTTGGAATGGCCATCTATTAAGAAAATGTTAAACTCATGCACTTGAGCACCAAACAAAGGCACCAAGGAACTCTTGGATGAGTTAAGGTATCTACTTGTGTTATGTAGCTTCCATTATGACCACATTGAGAATGAGATCACATCCTAGATATACATGTTGAAATACTCCATACTGACCTCTGATGGGATGAAGGAGAGTGTCCTTCATCCTTACACCACTAGTAGACTCAAAGATGTTTCCACTAGGGTGCTTTCTATGTAAAGTAGTTGAGAAACCACCCATAACAATTGGGTAGAATTTTGGGCAAGTTTGTGTGATCTTAAAGGAACTAAAGAGTTAATTGGGTAAAGTATAATTCCTACATGACCCCACCCTATGATCTTGAGTAGAAATCCACTCATGGCTTCTTGGTCTAACTCATGGGTGGCTAGCTACAAGAAATATTGCAGGGAAACTAATCCTATGGTGAGGTGGAATGTGGTTCACCCTTCATCAGTTACAGACATCATAGGATCTTAATCGTATACTTACTTGTGTGGACTTCATATCTATAATATAAACCATGTTAATGAGAAATAAAGTATCACTACTAAATGTATCTTGTTTTTCTAATTGAATTCTTAGTGCGAAATATGTTTATATGAAGTCTATTTGTGATGTGAAGTAGTAGATCAAGCTAAAATGGTTGTATAATACTAGTATTCTCTATAATCAATCTTTAATATAATTATGTTCTATACATTTCATGTCATGTATGGGAAGTAAATGGAACCTTAGGGATGAGATTGAAAGAATTTTAGTCCTAATCATGGCTAGTGTTCTTCATCTATTCTCAGGAAATATGGAGAAGCTCCAAAAAAAATTAAAGTAGTTATCGCATCTTGTGAATTTATAGATGTCATAGGCATGAACAGAATCCTTGATTTCAAAAGGGGAGACTCAAGGAAAAGAACCTTCTCATAACATCTATTAGAAATATTAAGGAGTTCACTAAATGACTCTAGAGTTTTTTAGGCCAAGTGAAGGTTTAAACAATCATAATGTAGATTAGTTTGGCTTGCTAATTAGTTGTAAGGTCCCTAGTGTGGGAGAGGGGAAATTCTAGATTTTATTCTTATTTTTTTGCCAATGATAAAGTTGGGGATGAAGTCCTTCGTGTATCATTATATGGGAATTTATGGTTTGGAGGCCTTAGCTGTATCATGTAGTCACATGGTGGACACAAGGGTTGTGACCTAGATCCAATTGGAAGAGGGGATTACTGGAGTACCAAAACCATAGAAGGATGAAGAAAATGATATTTGCGAGAAACTTTGGTATGGCATGTTTCAGTCAACAAACTTCACTTTACAAAAAAATTTCTAGCTATTAATCACATTGCTTAACAACACCTGAGTATCAAAGTATCGAAAAATTTGAAAGAAGGATGTCATGATGATGTTAGAAATGATGATGTGACATTGATTCCAGGTGGAGGACACATATCAGCTATATTTGGCTTTTATTTCCTACCAAATAAGAAAATATGTGTGACACGTGGAACATGTCAGTATGGCCACATGGCAAGGGACACCTCAGCATCATCCACATGTCAAGTGGTGATTGGATTTTTAGAATTATGTATGTTGAATTGTCATATTGAAAAAATGGCATATCAGGATTTTGTGAGGGTTATGCCAAGGAATATATTTGATCTATAGGTATTTTGATATACATGTTAGTATTGATACATGGCATGGGACATGTTAGCTTCCACCGCATGTTGAACTGCAGTTGGATGTCAAAGATATGAGGCGAAATGCTAAGTTGGTCATCGGGCTATAACAAAATATGATATTGAAATCATTTGTAGTTATAGAGAATTCATTCATATCCTAGTATTCCATGTTGGGATATTTCTATATTAAAATATTAGGGGTTTATACCCATATCAGTATATCAATATATTTTATACGCGCATCAGTATATCGACATATTGGGGTTTATAACCATACTCACATATTGGCATATCGTGGTTTTATGCCCATATCAGTATATCAACATATTTTGATTTTATACCCACATCAGTGTATCAAAATGTTTGTATTTATACCCATAACCGCATATTGGCATATCAAAGATTTATGAGTCATATTGGTATATGATGTTTTAGACCTATCAACTTTTCAAAACACTCAAACCCCAAGGATTTGGACAAGGCACATTCTATGGAAAACATGAATATGGTGAGGCTCCAACATGATAGGTGATATGAAGACATGGACCAGTGTGAGAGTGACACATGTCCAAGGGCCAATACATGTTAGCCACATGGATTCTACGAATGTTTGGATGTGGCCCTTAAGGGGTGAATATTTAAATGGACTATACTTTGTGCATGGAGATCAAAATGAGATGAAATTTATATTGTTGAAAAACTCTCAAAGAGTATAATACGATGGCAGTACCAAAAATTTGATTTTAATTGATCGAATAAAGAGGAAATATGATAACCTTGTCTTCATTATAAACCTTTAAGGTTGAGTCTAATTACACCTCACATCCTTAATCATGGTTTAAGGGTTTGGGTATGTTATAAAGTGGTATTAGAGTTGTCATTCAAACACTAGACTTGAATGTTCTAAAACCACACAAATGAAATTGGAGCTCTAAAACAAAGTGGTATGAGAGCTAAGGTTCAACACTAAAAAAAAATGGGATTGAAGGTATGAAATTATTAGATATAAATTAGGAGGCTCTGATACAGAGTATTATTATAGCTATGGTTAAAACAAAATGCCTAGAGGGCCAAAAATACACCATAGGGATAAATTTGGAGTTCCACTCTAGAGAGATGTCAAAGCTAAAGGTTTAACACTAGGCTTGGAGAGCTAGAGATGTACCACAAAAATGAAATTAAAGCTCTACCACATTGTGGTATCTACCAAAAATTAGGACCTTAGTGGTTACAAAGGCACTAATATATTATATAGTGGTATTTACTACTACTCCATTACAGAGTGATAAAAGAAAAGGTTTAGCACTTGACTTGGATGGGCCAAGAAAACAGGCTACAAAAGTAAAGTAAGAAAGTAAGAAAGAAAATTTTTCAAAGCAAGGAGTAAGAAGTATGGTTGTACAACAGAGCATAGATCACTGGGTATGAATCTCTTCTTTTGGAATGTTGATTTTAAAATTTGATTAAAAACCGAAACAAAAGAAGAGATTCATTAGAATGTTGATTGTCAAAGTTAATATGGCTTTGTGACATGTGTATTGGATCCATGTTAAGAGATGGAGGCGGGAATATTTGAAGATGTAACAAAAGAAAAGATTCATTGGAATTTTTATTGTCAAATTTATGAAGGACAAAGTTAGGATTTCGAATAGATATCTTTTAAATAACTCAATAAAATAATAATTACATAAGCACGTGGGCAAGTGATACAACCATGATTATGAGGGGAATATCTCAACTTATTTCTTACTATTTTGATGTTTTATTTAATTTTGAGAGGGTTGTAATATGTTGATAAATTAGAGCATGGACATGATGATATGGCAAGGGATTAAATATCCAGGTTGCATATGCACAGATAAGCGTGAAGATAATGAGACATTAGATGCATACATATATGTCATGGTTGTTATCACCTAAAAGGTGATCACCTAGCCATTTTCCACTAGAATGGTCGAAATACACCATGTAGCATGGGTTTTACACATCAAAGCCAACTTTCACCATATGAAATAATTTAGAATTCCATTTTTCTAAATTATTTATGTTTAATTAATCCACCCACTTGAAAATAACCCAGAACTTATTTATTTTATTTCATGTTATTTTCATATTTTTATCCATTTAGTGAAAATAATTAAAAAATTTCCACTCATCCATATGAATAATTAAATAAATTATTATTTATTTGATATTCCTAAATTTTCACATTTTTTCCCATGAAATAATTTTATTAAATTACTATTTAATACTTATTTCTAACTTACCTTGACCATATCTCCTTAAAGCAATTAATAAA
The DNA here is from genome assembly GCA_034641835.2 of Pinus albicaulis. Taxonomy (NCBI): domain Eukaryota; kingdom Viridiplantae; phylum Streptophyta; class Pinopsida; order Pinales; family Pinaceae; genus Pinus; species Pinus albicaulis. Next base: position 1,465,572,449 of record CM076575.1, read on the forward strand.
TCATTTTTATTTATTAAAAAATTTAACCATTTTTCTTAATTAACTCAGTTAATCATTATTTTTTGAGTTAGTTTACTAAATAAATATTATGACCATTTCATTAATATTTTCCTCTTAAATATAATAAAATACTCATAATGGTTAGATCTTGATTTGGTCTAATAATATTTTATTGTTTGACTAGATCTAGATTTATCCTAGCATTTTGTTATAAATAGAGAGGTTTTTCCCTCAATACCCATACATGATCATTATCATCGTCATTGCTCTAATATTATTACTTTCAAGTTCTCCACTGTGATTTCAGCTTCCATTATATTATTTTGCAACCAAGAGAGAGAAATAGCCAAAAAGAGCATAGGGATATCAAAAGAACCCTCCCACGGAGGAGGACTTCAGAAACCCAAATCCATGTTCTTCTCCTTGGGTGATCATAATTAATAAAAAATTTATTCATTTCCATTGGGTGTTTCATCTACAACTTTGGTGTATATTTTGGACCTGTTAAGTTTCTTTTGCAGGTTTATGACAATTTTATGCAGTTCTAAGGATTGAAGCTGAATATTATAGGGTTTTAATATATTTCTACTTTTATCTTCATGTTATTTGGATACACCAGGAAAAAAAATTAATATTTTGATACATCAATCCAAGATTTTAACCCTAACAATGGTGCATGTAAATAATGATTGAACATACATGTGATATACCTATGAAATCAAGGAAGTTTCCTATCATAATATGATTATGATGACTAACCTTGGATTGATAAACATGTAACCAAGAATGGATTGATTGTATTGCTAGATAAGTTAGTAAGGATGCTACATAAAATCTTGTGGGAACAAGGATAGGGATAATAAAGTATTGATCAAGAGGTTGGTGAAGAGGTGTGTAAGAACCTTCACTAACACACAAACTAATAAGGTAGCATCCAATAATTTCTAATATCCATGTAGTTATGGCTAGGTATGTTCAAAATATTGAGTGGGAATTAGGTAAGAATTCCCCTATTGATAATGTAAAATTTGTTATGATATTTATGCATAAATGAAGTTTTAATCAAGAGTTAGGTTTTATTACCATGGCATTTGGAATAATTGATTATTTTTTGGTTTTTTCATATGAAAAAGGAAAACATGTTGTACATATGAGATATCACTTAATGGCTATAAATTCTCATAAAGGAGGTATTTTTTACCTTTCATGAAGGAATTAAAATAATACAAAAGATGCAAGTAGTGCACAAGCATGATAATGTGCATGATCTGATATGCATGATTTAGACATTATTTGAATATATGGTTGAGTGTGTAAGGTAAATGCATGTTTATGATTATACATATGGAATGGATTGGTAAGTAGCCGAAATCATTATATTTTATACTAACTTGTGAAACTAGTATTATCTCAAGGTTGTTGGATATTGCAACTAGGGAAAGTTGCATGTTGATATGGTTGCATGTGAATGAACTACCAGATGACTCAAACTAAAGACATAAAGCTACAAAATATGTACATAATAGCTATAATGATGGGTTGAACCCAAAAGAATATGACCATCATGGTTAAAATTAATTTCTCAAGGGAAATAGGAAAAAATTCTATGATTTTGAGCTATGCAAAGTAATTGATAAGGGAGAACCATTTAAACTCTTCCCTATCGATATTTCTTTAAATAGGTTGGAATTTAAAATTATAAAATCCTAAGAATAATTTCATGAATTATTTCAAAAGTGTGATGGCCTTGGTATACCCAAGATTGAAATAGCATGTATCCGTAGGAGTGCGAGGGGAAGGGATCGTTGGGAAGTTAGAGGAAGAAACTTGGTTATCGTGCCTTGCTTCTGAAAGAGGTTAAATTATGAAGTACCTTCAACTTGATCATGTTGATTTATAATTGACATACATGATAATTTTACATGTAAATAGAATAAATAGGTTGTTGATTAGAAGTGTTAAAGAACATGTGTGGAATTAATTTGACTAACAATTAGTATAAGAATGGAATTGTGCATAAAAAATGATGCTTGCTATTCTTGGGACTTAACATTAAATGGCCACTTATCTGAAGTGTGATATGAGGCAAGGAATTACCTTCAACTATTGAAATAATTTTAAGGAAAATGATAAAGGGATGCAAGGCTAGAGAAGGAATTAGATGGAAACCCTTGAGAAAATCATTAGCTAAACATGCATGGTATGGCAAGCATGAAAGTATGGAAATCATCCATATTACAACAATAGGTAAATTGAGGGAATGGGTAATCCTTCCTTCAAATTTAATTTGTACCTTTAACAATATTAATAAATGCAAGAGATACAAATTTCCAGGAAGGGTATGGTTAAGGTAGAGAGATATGAGTGAAAATAAGATTTGATAACAATTAAAAAATTGTAAAAAAAAATTGTAGAAAATTGTATGAGTTATCTTGTTGGAGAGTAATTGGATAGGTGAGTAGCATATTTTCCAATAAAAGAGGATAATGGTGAGGTTGTGCAACTAAAAATGTGGGTTTGCAAAATTGTGAGGCTTGTGAGAATGAAATTTGATCCACTCAAGATGTTGTGAGTGTCACTCTCAAAAGGGGATGGCCTAGAACCTATTAACTCATGGAAAATCGAGTGGGAATGATATGACCTTGTTTACTAGGGATGTCAGAAAATAAGCTTTCAACTTGTTCGAGTGCTTGAGAGAATTTTTGAAATGTTTTTTTGAATAAGGCATGCAAAGCACTAGAAGAAGGAGAGGTGTTGAAGGACTATGAGATTAGTGAAGGGATCCTTTTTATGTAGTTCCAGCCCTAAGTGTCCATGTTTTTTTCTTTTAATATGCCCTAGCTCAACACTTAAAGTGTGGAATATTTAATATTATGTGTAAATGAGAGAGTTGTAATGAAACTCTTGACCATGAGATAATATGAACTATTGGCATAAAAATTCTAAGTGCCATGTGTTTTCTAGAATGGATGCAACATTTTATGGATTGCATTATGTAGTAATATGGTTTTCCTTTTATTTGTGTGGTATGGATTTAAACATGATGTAATATTGATAGTGTGATGGTTTTGAAACAAATTTGGTAACAATTTCAAATGAAATATTAAAAGGATTTTATTCCAGAGAAACTAACACATTGCGGATAAGTGTGAAAACGTAGACTGTAGGTAGAATGCCTTTGGTATGGCATGGAATGTAAGCCCTTGATGAAGGATGGGAATGTTATCACATGAAAAGATCCTAACATTATGAGAAGAGTCTCTTAGTCAGGAGATGATTTTGTATGAAGAAATTTTTGAAAATAAAAATTATGATATAAATTTCTATGATAAATCTCATGGGAACTGTATGTATGTGATACAAGTGAGATGATGCATTTATCCAGGGAGTATACAGGATTATTTTTAAATTAGAGTAGCAAATTGGAAGACTTGGAAATATTCCATGTAATGCCTCCATACAGGGATATGGTGAATTCCATGATTTGAATAGTTAAAGGTAAAGAAGCAAAAATCCCAAGAACAAGGCCATCAAAATGATATTGGACCCCAAGACAAAAGGATCTCAGTCATGTAGATCGTCTGAGGAAGGGGATTACCTAGAACCCAAAATGGGAGGAAATTTATGGATTTCCTTGGTTGTAAGACTTTAATAGTCTCTTCAATATTCCTATGTAGAAAAACCTTGGTCAAGTAAATCGCCCAAGGAAGGGGATTTCTTGGACACATTGAAATGGTAAGTAACTACCATAAAGGGGAGATTTTTCACTTTCTCACTAGATTGGGAGTGTGTATAGGTATTTTGGATTGCAAGTGGTGAGAAAAAATTGCTACATTTGGAATCTTGATGAAGCAAACAATAACCATACAAATAACTATTGATCGAAATCTAGATTAGGGGAAATTTTTTTCCAAAAATTCAAAGTGCTCAAAATCACACCAAACTAGAACAAATAGATCAGGCTCATATCTAGGAATTTGGCACACTTTGTTTCACTCAAAACAGAGTCTATATGTGAAAGTTAGAGCCTACTAATCGTCATGCCAAACAAGTGAATTTTAAAAAAAAAGGGTCCAATAGGTTCAAAGGCCAAAAATTTGGGTATTTATCTGGCCCAATGATAGGATGAAAAGTGTCAAATTTTGGTTGGTTGTGACTTGTTTCAATTTAATTGGTTTTTGATGAACCAATGGGGAGCTGACACATGGCTAGCCTGGAGGCCGCCACATGCCCCCCCAAAGGCCAAATGTTGGGTTAAGTGTAAGGTCAAATTTTTTTATCATATGGTCAAATTTGAAATTTATTATATGGTGGGTTGAATTAATGTATAGTGAAGAAAAATATTTGGGCGGAAGTCAGGGTTGAACCCGCGACCTCCCCTGCACTAACCAACACTCTTACCACCATACCATCAGAGCATGTCTTAATAGACATGGGGCGCAATTTGTATTTGAACTTAACAAAAGTTTTGGGCAGAGGAAAGAAGGGCCAGTCCTTACCTCACCACAGGACCGTGGCACTTGACCAAAGGCGGCGATTATTCCAAATGGCAGGTTTTAATTTTTTAAACATGGTTTAATTACCATAACCCAAATTTAAATGCGTTAATCGCATTTTTAAATGCGGATTAAGTTATGCACTTATGTAACATTTAAACCATGATTAATCCACCTAATATCCACTTATAATTTAATTAAACTCCAGTTTAACTTGGCGGAGAAAATGGTGGAGTCCCAAGATTCGGCGCCATCACCAAAATTGGCGGGGTTAACTGGAGATGTTCCAATTTTAGTGGAGTTTTTCTAAGAAATATTGAGGAAATAACTTTGGAATATTTCAACCAATTTTAGCTCAATAAGAGTTATTACTAGATTATTTTTATTCTTTGAACATGATGGTGCATGTTACAGAGGCGTTGGAGCTCTTGTGCAAGTGATTATTCCACTTTGAAGATTAAAGAAAACTAGGGCCACCAGGAGAGGGGGTCATGCCTAGACCATTTGAAGACCATTTTCAAAGCTTGAAGAGTATATTTTGAGGCTTTTGGGTCTTCTAAATCCAATGGAGTAGGTTTCAAATCCATTGGAGCACTATAGGTGCATGTAATAAAATATTTTACCATTAATCCAAATATTTCCTAGCCAGTTGAAGCAGGTCCATGAAGATGTATCCCAGGAGGGGTGAACTCTGTTATCAACTATTGTGTAATGTGTTTTTTGTGTATTATTTCTCTACAAATTATTTTCTACACATTTTTTTTTAACAGCTAATTAAATCATGAATTTTTTCGTTAAAATACACTAAACTTTACACATAAACCCTCACATAAGTGGCTAATTTGAGATGATCTTAAACACATTTATTATACTGATGAGGGAGCTAGCACAGAAAAACTGGTTTTCCCATATTCAGATCAAGTTTGTATAAGAGCATAGTTTAGCTCATTTTAGCCAAGGTTAGCTAGAAGAATTAGCTATTGGTTTTGAATTTGTGCAAGGATAATTTAACTGTGTGCAAGTTTATGTGTGTGAAGAGAAGGTCAAATTGAGGACTCCTCTCTCAAGTGCAACAAAGAATATTTTATGCATTGCAAGTGTGATGGCAGATTCATTAAGCAGGGTTTCTATTCAATCTTACTTAGAAAAACTCTTTGATAAAGAGATGTTGCAGAATCTCTACATCATAAATGATATGGTGAAAGAGATGTATGGAGATAAGAGGGAGAGCATTACACTTCAAGAGAAGTTGATTTCCATGAAGAAAGAGAAGAAAGAACTTCTTGTAAAGATGCATGAGATGGAGACTCAGCTCCATATTGCAAATGAAAATGTAGCAAGAATGCATGAGATGGAAAATAGACTCCATGATGCCAAAGAAACTTTAGCCAATCATGTGCTTGAAAAAGAGGTATGAAATTCAAGTTTATCTTCTATTTATTCTCAAGATGAATGTGTAGGTGCTTTTGAAAGACACACTAGAGGAATATGGTCCAAATTATTGATGAAAATGGGCTATGAAGGTAAAGGATTGGGCAAACATGCATAAGGCATATTTGAGCCAAGTGTTTTTGAGGAAAGGCCTAAGTATTTGGGTCTTGGTTATGGACAAAAAGATGGATAATGCTCCAAAGCCAAAGAGGCACATGAAGGTGTTCCAAGAAGGACTTTCATTACATGTTCATTACCTCAAGCTTGTGAATATTGTTTTCATGATGAATGCAAAAGTTTTACACCCACTTTGCAAGAAGATGCTCATAATCTTGCAGCTAATGAGAATGGAAAACAAGAGGATGTTGGAAGCTCTAAATTCATTGAACGCATTGTTGGTATTTTGAAGAGAGCCATTACCTCATCAAATTCACCTCCTCAAGAAGGAGACAAAGGTGAATTTTCAAGGTATAAATCTTCCTTTAATCACGTTTATTTTGATTATGATAAACATGTAAATATTCACATAAGATTTGGAAAAAGTTTGCATGTTCCGTTTGTGGTTTGAATAACCATAATGTTTCAAGATGTTGGAATAAGATAGTCATGCACAGGAAATTTTCTTAACAAAGGAGGAAAAAGCCAGAGGTCCATTGGAAAATGGAAACCATATTGAAAATAAGATGTAATTGTTTTGCACTCATTGCCATAAGTATGGTCATCTTGTAGACAAGTGTTGGAATTTGTATCCAAAAAGTCATCCACGACATTTAAAGAAGGTGGAGAGAGATCTAGACAAGAATGGAAAATAGGATTTCATAATTGATGTGGGTCAAGATGATTCACATGATGAAGTGCAGCTAAAAGAAGCGCCATTGAAATGGTTTGGTAAGAGATGGTTAGATTTATTATCCAATTAAGGTATTTCATGTCTTTTGATGTTTCATTCATTTATTTTCCAATTGAATGCATGTTTCATGTTTACGCCAAGAAGGTGTTTGAAAAGTAGAGATATGTTGACTCACTTAGATGCAGCAAAGATGGAAATTTTCAAATGATTTTGTTTGACTTGAGAATTAGTTGTTTGAAGAGGCATGTTTTGTTGACTTGTGTTTGATCGATGAGTTTTTACACCAAGATGTAAGAGTACATGGTGATTTTCAGAGGATGTGACATTTTTTTCTTTGAAGGAGAAAATGGTTATGTCACCAAGTTATGTTTCTTGCATGTTGTGCTTTTTAACTTGATGATTGTGTTTGTGACAAGATGTCGTATGATTTTGGAAGGTCCACCCTTGAGAAAGAGGCTCATGATATGCCTTCATTCTCAAATCATGGCATGAGAAGCATATAAAAAATGGAGGATGATGGAATCAAACAGTGGAAAGTGGACAAGATTCCAAAAAGATTGTAGCCAAAACAACAGCCATTGTAGACCATTTGATGTGTTGACTCCAAGAAGCAAAAGAGAAGGTGAATTCATTCTTCCAGATGTGGAATTTGGAACCATGGAGGTAAAATAATGGTAATTTATTTTCTTATGATTACTGATATTGGAACTCATTTTTTTAGTTCACTCAGATGAGCTTAAATTGGAAAAGTGGTTTCCAAGGAGAACTTTGCATCAAATGCATGTTTGTGGAAAGGAGGAACATGATTCTCAGTCGGAAGGCCATCGGGCAGATTTTCAAGCACTAAGGGATCGATCTGGTACATAAAGGTGTCTTAATAGTCAGCAAGAAAACAACAAGTGTTGGATTGGGTTAGCAGCAAAAGGAGGACATTGGTTGAAGTGCCAAGCCATTTTCAAGGCAAGGCATGTCAGTGAACCCAAGTGGTTGTCAAGGTGATTTTTCCAAGTAGAATCAAATTGATAGAACTTGGGAAAGAGAATATTATTCAGCTCTTATCAGTTAACCAACTTTTGTGGATCCAAAATCCTGTTAGTGGGAAGAATTGATCAGAATCTGGATTGGGGGAAAAAATTCACCAAAAATTCAAAGTGCTCAGAATCACACCAAACTAGAATTATTAGAACGGGCACATCACCAGAAATTTAGAGCTTGTTGATCGTCGTGCCAAACATGCGAATTTTTAAAAAATAGGGTCAAACAAGGTCAAAGGAAAAAAAATTGGGTAATTCACCAGCCCAATGATAGGATGACAAGTGTTGAAGTGTGGTTGGTTATGAATTGTTTCAATTTAATTGGTTTTTGATGAACCAATGGGGAGATGACATGTGGCTAGCTCAGAGGCTGCCACATGCCCCCCCAAAGGCTGAATGTTGGGTTAAGTGTAAGGTCGAATTTTTTTAATCATATGGTCAAATTTGAATTTTATTATATGGTGTGTCGAATCAATGTATAGTGGAGAAAAATATTTGGGTATCAGTTGAGGTCGAACTCACGATCTCCCCCGCACTAACCAACACTCTTACCACCATACCATGAGAGCACGTCTTAATAGACATGGGGTGCAATTTGTATTTGAACTTAACATAATTTTTCAGGGAGAGGCAAGAAGGGCCAACCCTTACCTCACCACAGGACCACAACATTCGACCAAAGGTAGATCTTATTCCAAATGGAGGGTTTTAATTTTTTAAATGTGGTTTAATTACCATAACCCACATTTAAATGTGCTAATTGCATTTTTAAATGCAGATTAAGTTATGTGCTTATGTAACATTTAAGCCGCGCTTAATCCACCTAATCTCCACTTATCATTTAATTAAATTCTAGTTTAACTTGGCGTAGAAAATGGAAGAGTCCCCATATTCAGTGCCACTACCAAAATTGGCAGGGTTAACTAGAGATGTTCGAGTTTTAGTGGAGTTTTTCTAAGAAATATTGAGGAAGCCATAACTTTGGCATATTTCGACCAATTTTGGCTCAAGAAGAGACATTCCTAGATGATTTTTATGCTCTGAACATGATGGTGTAGGTTTCGGAGGCATTGGAGCACTTTTGTAAGTGATTTTTCCAATTTGAAGATTAAAGAAACCTAGGACCACCAGGAGAGGGGGTCATGCCTAAACCATTTGAAGACCATTTTCAGAGCTTGAAGAGTCTATTTGGAGGTTTTTGGGTCTTTTGAATCCAATGGAGCAAGTTGTGAATCCATTGGAGCACTATAGGTGCATGTAATCAGAGATTTTACCATTAATCCAAAGAGGACCTAACCAATTGAACCAATTCCATGGAGATGTAGCCCAGGAGGTGTGAACTTCCTTATCAGCCATTATGTAATTTGTTTCATGTGTGTTATTTATTTGAAAATTATTTGTTGCACATGTGTTTTTAAAAACTAATTAACTCATGAATTTTTCATTAAAATACACTAAACTTGACACATAAACCTCACATAACTGGCTAATTTGAGATGATATTAAACACATTTTTATTATAATAATGAGGGAGCTAGCATAGAAAAACTAGTTTTCCCCTATTCAAATCAACTATTTTGGTCAAATAAATAGTTTATGTTAGGTCCCTATATTACTAGTATAGTCTCTTATTGTTGTTAGTGTAACCTCCTTATTGTTATTATTGTACCCTTGTAACCCCTATATTTTTATTATTGTGTCCTTCAATTATTATTGTTAGGCTAGCTAGGATTACATTGTGGCCCCATGGACTCCTATATATAGAAAGGAGGTTTTTTCATTTGTATCATCCAAGAATTTTTCCTTCATGTAATGTATTGGAGGTTTCCCCCTCGAAGTGGCTTATTTCTAAGGCATTGATATCTCTTTTCTTCTATTTTTGGAGCTGGTTTCTCAACATTTGGTATCAGAGCTTTGGATTCTAGGGTTTCACTGCTCCAAACAGGTCATCGTGAAATTTTATCTATAACTTTTTTATACGAAGGTTCAGAAGTTGAAATTGTTAGAGTGCGAAGCTGAACGCTTGAGGAACATCTTCGCAAAATTTTAGATCTTGGTCCACAATATTTTCAAAGATATGGTCTTTGGAAGTTAGGTCATTTGCAGGCTCCCGAATTTCATCTCAAAGAGGTGATCGTGGAAAAATATTCATAACTGTCTCTCTGAACATCGAATTGGAATTCTGTAAAATTGGCTGCAAGTACATGGACTTTATTTTCATGTCTATCAATTTCAGAGGTGAAGGAGGAAACAGTGACACATAGAAATTCGTACAAGCTCGCTCTACTGAACCAGTCCATAATTAGGTCATCGTAGGAGATTGGGCACAACTTTTTTTTCAAGAATTCAAATCAGGTCAAATCTGTGGCATTCGAAAGAGAATTCAGAGGGCTACCTCAGTGCCAAATTCAGATATTGAAGATCTGAAATCACAAAGATAATTTGGTTTCAATATCGAGCTCCTCAAAAGCAAGAAAAATGTGTGTATTTTTTTTCCGAATTGCATAAGTCTTGTGTAAAAAAAAAAATAGTTTGAAGTGATTCCAAGGGCCTATTGAGCATATGTTTCAGTATTGGGTTCTAAAATACCTCCTAAAAATAATTCAATACCCATTAAGACCTCAAAGTACTCTACTATGACTCATGAAGATGAAGAATTGCAACATGATCTATCAAAATTACAAGAGAAAGTGCACCAAATTTCGCTCTCACAAATAGCAAAAAAAAATGAAATGGAAGTTTTGAAGAAAGGCATGGAAGCGAAGATGGATGGTTTGAAGAAAAATATGGATGGTTTGAAGAAAGGCGTGGAAGCTAAGATAGATGGCATGGAAGCTGGCATGGAAGCAAAGATGGATGACATGGAAGAAAAAATGAAAGACAACATGGAAAACATGAAGAATGATCTAAAAGTATACATGGAAAGTTTGATAAAGTTGATACAAGAAATATTTCCTAATGGCGAACATATAGCAAAGGAAACTCATGATGAAACAAAATAAATGTTAGTCGTGATTTCATAAACTCTAATTTTGGATGGAAGAACCACCATATTCCAAATATGGATATGAGGAAGTTTGATGGCAAGGATCCCATAACATGGATACTACAGATGGAGCAATATTTTGATCCCAATAATGTGAAAAACACACAAACGGTATGCATTACAACTTTACATTTAGAACAAAATACATTTGTATGGTATCGATGGCTTTTCTCTCGTAAAAAAATTGTCACTTGGTCAATTTTTACAGAGGAAATGATAGCACATTATGAGGAGACAAAAAGCAACACCTTCTTTAGCCAATTGATAAATCTCAAACAAAATGGTTCAGTGTCGGAGCACATTGAGGACTTCCAAAAATTGAATATAAGGGTAACTGATATTCCAGAGGAACATAGGATTGATGTCTTCATAGGGACTTTAAAGGATAACATCCAACATGAAGTCCGCATTTGGGAACCTGAATCATTGGAGAAGGCATTCAGGTTGGCAAGAAAAATTGTATGTAAAATTATGGCGACAATGAAGCCTACCACCAACATGTATAAAAATGGAAGTGTTGCTACTCCTATACTTCCACAACCTACAAGGTTGACACCACAAAAATTGGAAGAAAAAAGAGAAAAAGGGCTTTGCTACAGTTGTGATAGAAAATTCACTAAAGGTCATAAGTGCACTGAGAAAAAATTATTTTTCATAGATTGTGAAGAGGAAGAAGAAAATGAAGAAGAAACTTCAAAAATAGAGGATATACACTAGGAAGGAACCTTAGAAGAAGAAGAAATGAATCTGACCATATCATGTAATGCATTGGCAGGAATTACCACTCCTCAAACTCTCAATATAGAAGGACATATCAAGAAGAAAAAGGTAATAGTGTTGATTGATTTGGGTAGTACCCATAATTTTATTCATTGTAAGGTAGCCAAGGAATTGAATTGTTTCCTATACCCAGCACCAAAATTTCAAGTGATTGTTGCGAATGGAGGAACTATAAATTGCTCTGTAAAATGCCATAATATCAAGCTAGCCATGGGGGAATATGTATTGAATAGTCCAATTATTTCCATCCCAATGGGATGTTATGATGTTATACTAGGAGTACAATGGTTACAATATTTGGAGACAGTAGCTTTTAATTTTCAAGAACTTTTCTTGAAATTTTTTTTGGAAGGAAAGGAAATCGAATTACAGGGTATCGCAGGGAAGCCAAGAAATATAATAATCTCTAATGTCATGAAAAATCTTTTGAAGAAAGAACAATAGAGCGTAATTGCACACTCATGCTCACTGGAAGTTCCAACATCAAAATCATCTATTTCTCCAAATCTCCAAAAAGTCTTGGACAATCATTCCAAGGTGTTTGATACTCCCAAAGGACTCCCACCTATTCGTGATCATGATCATGCTATTCATTTGATTCCAGGAAGTGTTCCTCCAAACATCAGGCCTTATAGATATCCTTACTTCCAAAAGAGCGAAATTGAACTTATGATTGCAGAAATGTTAGAGGCGGGTATAATTCAACCTAGTCAAAGTTATTTCTCTGCTCCTGTAGTATTGGTACACAAGAAGGATGGATCATGGCGAATGTGTCCGGATTATAGGGAGCTCAATAAGCTCACCATTAAAGATAAATTTCCCATTCCTGTGATTGATGAATTATTGGATGAATTACATGGAGCAATTTATTTTACCAGGTTGGATCTTCATTCAGGATATCATCAAATTAGAATGAAGACTGAAGATATTCCGAAAACATCATTTCGAACTCATGAGGGTCATTATGAATTTTTGGTCATGCCTTTTGGCCTTACCAATGCACCTTCTACATTTCAAGGGTTGATGAATTCCATTTTAAAACCCTTCCTTAGAAAATTTTTTCTAGTATTTTTTGATGATATACTAATATACAACAGGTCTTGGAAGGATCATGTTCAACATGTTGACAGGGTGCTCAAACTATTGGAGGAGAAATAATTACATGAAAAAACATCCAAATGTTTCTTTGGAGTACAAGAGGTGGAATATCTGGTTCATATTGTATCTCATGAGGGTGTTAAGGTAGACCCTAACAAAATTAAAGCCATTACAGAATGGAAATTCCCCACAACCATAAAGCAGTTGTGCGGATTTCTTGGGTTAACAGGGTATTATCGCAATTTTGTTAATAATTATGGGAGAATAGCAGCACCTATAACAACATTATTGAAGAAAGATGCATTTTCATGGACTCTTGAAGCAACTAAGTCCTTTGAACATCTTAAAGAGGCAATGTTCCTAGCACTAGTCATAGCTACGCCAGAGTTCACAAAAAACTTTATTGTGGAATGTGATGCCTCAGGAAATGGAATTGGTGTTGTTTTAATGCAAGAAGGAAGACCCATTTATTTTGAAATTCCTTCAATCAAAGGAAATTATTTACAAAAGGCTATTTATGAGAAGGAAACATTGGAAATACTACATGCACTAACGAAATGGAGACCTTACCTAATGGGAAGACACTTCAAGGTAAAAACTGATCATGATAGTATTCAACACTTTTTGGAACAAATACTATCTTCAGAAGAGCAGAAAAAATGGGTCACAAAGATGTTGGGTTATGACTTTGAAATCGTCTACAAAAAAGGGAAGCTAAATGTTGTTTCAGATGCACTCTCAAGAAAGGATGAAGACGTGGAAGCATTGCTTTGTGCCATTTCAATTATCCAGTAGATTGGATAACCGAAGCAAGGGATGAATGGAAGAAGGATGATGAAGTGTGGACTCTCATTCAAAAGTTGCAGCAACATCCTAGTACATCTAATACATTTAGTTGGAAAAATGATTCCTTATGGTACAAAGATCGCTTATATGTTTGCAAGAATTCCCAACTAAAACAAAAGATTCTTTTGGAATTGCAAACTTCTCCTTTAGGACACTTGGGATTTTTAAAAACTTACCATAGGGTGAAGAAAGAATTTTTTTGGGATGGCCTTAAATCTGATATTCAAAATTTTGTGGCGGAATTTTTGGTTTTCTAGAAAAATAAAGTTGAGATAATTAAGACCCCGGGTCTTCGACAGCCATTATCCATTCCAGGCCAATGTTGGGAGGAGATTTCAATGGATATTATCACAGGTTTGCCTAAGTCCAAAGGAAGGACTGTCATCATGGTGGTAGTTGATAGACTTACCAATTATGCACACTTTTGTGCATTATCTCATCCATTTAAAGCGAGTACAGTTTCTACTGTATTTATGGAAACAATTCAAAAGCTACATGGAAACCCGAAGATTATTGTAAGTGACAGAGATCCCATTTTTACAGGAAATTTTTGGACGGAATTATTTTCTTGTTTGGATACTCAACTAGCTCATAGCTCATCTTATCATCCTCAATCCAATGGTCAAACAGAGATAGTGAATAAATGTTTTGGAGGATATCTTCGTTGTTTTGTATCCAATAAGCAAGCACAATTGGTCAGGTGGTTACCTCTCACTGAATGGGGGTATAACACTTCCTTCCATATTGCAACAAAAATGACCCCATTTATGGCACTTTATGGATATCATCCACCATTCATCACATCTTCTTTAAGGGAAAATTATAGGGTTCAAGCAATGGAGTATCACATCAAGCATCAACAAGAAGTTCTCCAACTCTTAAAGGATAACCTAAATTTCGCACAAAACCGAATGAAACAACAGGCAGATCAACATCGCAGTGAGAGAAGTTTTTATGTGGGAGACTGGGTATTTTTACGACTACGACCATACAAAAAAATTTCCCTCAAGCAAGTTAAGAAGGATAATAAATTATCGCCAAATTACTATGGCCCTTACAAGGTTTTGCAAAAGATTGGTACTATGGCATACAAATTGGAGCTTCCTGCTTCTTCGCGAGTGCATCCGTTTTTCCATGATTCATGCTTAAAAAAGGTTATAGGGGACAAAATTCCAGCTCAAACAATATTTCCAGAACTTGATGAGGAAGGAAAAACCATATTGGAACCTGAAGCAGTCACAGAAACAAGAACTTGATAACTACAAAATCGATCAATTTCAGAGTATCTCATCAAATGGAAGAACTTACCCACTGAATATTCTACATGGGAGGATGATAATTTCATACAAAAGCACCCGGAGCTACTCAAGCATTGAGGACAACACTTTTTTGAAGGAGAGGAGCATGTTAGGTCTCTATATTACTAGTATAGTCCCTTATTGTTGTTAGTGTAACCCCCTTATTGTTATTATTTCACCCCTGTAACCCACATATTGTTATTATTGTGCCCTTCAATTATTATTGTTAGGTCAGCTAGGATTACATTGTTGCCCCACTAGGATTACATTGTGGCCCCATGGACTCCTATATACAGAAAGGAGGTTTTGTCATTTGTATCATCAAAGAATTTTTCATTCATGTAATGTGTTGGAGGTTGTCCCCTCGAAGTGGCTTATTTCTAAGGCGTTGATATCTCTTTTCTTCTATTTTTGGAGCTGGTTTCTCAAAATTTTATCTGTATTTTTGAAATTTAGGAAAATTATTATGCTTATGTTCATGTTGTGGCGACAAAACCCCCATAAGTTTTTCTAAAAAATTATTGGCCCCTACATATGAAATCCGTTGATATTGTACATTGAATTTTTTGTTGTTGTTTTATTTTGAAATATTTTCATTTTTCTTCGATTTTCATTTTGAGGAATTCATTTCTTTCATTTTGTTTCCATCTTTTCAATGGTTCAAGTTTCATCTCATTTCGACTTTCGATTTGGAAGATATCATTGGTCAAAGTTTGGTCAACTTTTCACCTAAACAATAAAATATGTAAATATGTATTTTAGTTTTATTCTATAAATTGTATGAATTTAATTAGTTTAAAATATGTAAATATAATTTATCTATTTTATTTGTTTTATTTAATTAAGTTATTTAAATTTAATTAAGTTAATAAAGGTTAATTAGTTTACTTAATTTAGCTAATTAGACTAATTTTGAATTTATTTAATTTGTAAATAATATTTTTAATTAATTAATTAGTTATTAATTTATTATTTTTTACAAAACCACCACATTCAATCACTTCATATGTGTGTGTGTTGGGACCCAGAAAGTTTTTGGCATAGTAGGATCACACATCATGAGATGTTATGCAACCAACTCACAAATAGAAGAAAAGAGAGATCAATGACTTAAAAATTAGCCTCTTGGAGGAGGAAACCTCATTTACATTAAATAAATGAACAATTCTTGGATGATACAAATAAAAAGAACTCCTTTCTATATATATAGGAGTCTAAGGGGTCACAAAATAATCAGAGCCCACATAAAAATAATAATGTAAGGGCACAACAATAACAATAGTGGGTTTCTATGGGGCACAATAATAACAATATGGGGACTACATTGGCACAACAATAATAATAAGCGGGGTACACTAACAATAAAAATAAGGATATACACTTGTATTATAGGGACCTAACATGCCCCTCTCCTTCAAAAAAGTGTTTTCCTCAACACTTGAGTAGTTATGGATGCTTCTATATAAAATGTTCATCTATCCATGCAGAATATTCCGTGAGTAAGTTCTTCCATTTGATGAGATACTATGAAATTGATTGATTTCATAGTTGTTGGGTTATTTTTTCCATGATTTCTTTAGGTTCCATTATGATTTTTCCTTTGTTGTAAAGTTTTGGCAATATTGTTTGAACTGTGAGCTTGCAACCTATAACATTATTTAAACATGAAACATGGAAAATTGGGTGCACTCGAGAAGATGCAGGAAGCTCCAATTTGCATGTCATAGTACCAATATCTTGCAGCACCTTATAAGGAGCATAGTACTTTGGTGATAATTTATTATCCTTCTTAGCTTTTTTTAGCGACATTTGTTTGTATGGTTGTAGTTTTAAAAATATCCAATCGCCTACATCAAAACTTCTTTTGATGCGATGTTGATCTACCTATTGTTTTATTTGATTATGTGCCAAATTGATTTTATCATTTAAGAGTTGGATAACTTGTTATTGATGCTCAATGTGATCTGCCATTGCTTGAACCTTAGAATTTTCTCTTAAATATGATGTGATGGATGGTGGATGATATCCAAACGTTCCATAAATGGGGTCATTTTTGTTAAAATATGGAAGGATGTGTTATACCACCATTCAGCTAGAGGTAACCACTTGTCCCATTGTGTTTGTTTATTAGATACAAAGCAACGAAGATATCCTTCCAAAAATTTGTTCACTATCTCAGTTTTCCCATCATATTGAGGATGATAAGATTAGTTGGGAGCTAATTGAGTACCCAAACAAGAAAATAATTACATTCAAAAATTTCCAGTAAAAATTCGATCTTTTTCACTTACAATATATTTGGGTTTCCATGTAGCTTTCAAATTTTTTCCATAAATACAGTAGCAATAGTGTTGGCTTTAAATGGATGAGATAATTCACAAAAGTGTGCATACTTGGTAAGTATATCAATTACAACCACGATGATGCTCTTTCCTTAGAACTTGGGTAAACCTGTGAAAAATCCATTGTAACCTCCTCCCAACGTTGACTTGGAATGGATAAAGTTTGTAACAGGCCTCGAGTCTTAATTGTCTCCACTTTATTTTTTTAGCAAACCAAACATTTCGCCACAAAATTTTGAATATTCGATTTAAGGCCATCCAAAAATAATTCCTTCTTCACCCTGTCGTAAGTTTTTAAAAATCCTGAGTTCCCTCATAAGGGAGAGGTGTGCAATTCCAAAAGAATATTTTTTTTTTTATTTTGGAATTCTTACAAAGATATAAGTGATATTTGTACCATAATTGTGAATCATTTTTCCAACTAAATGTATCATATGCATTGGGACCTTGTTGCAACTTTTGAATAAGTTTCCAGACTTATTATTCATTCTTCCATTCATCCCTTGCTTCGGTTATCCAATCTGGTTGGATAACCGAAATGGCACAAATTAATGCTTCCACATCCTCATCTTTTCTTGAGAGTGCATCTGCAACAAAATTTTGCTTCCCTTTTTTGTAGATTATTTCAAAGTCATAACCCAACATCTTTGTGACCCATTTTTTTTTCTCTTCTGAAGATAATATTTTTTCCAAAAATTATTTAATACTATCATGGTTTGTTTTTATCTTGTAGTGTCTTCCCATTAGCTAGGGTCGCCATTGCTTTAGTGCATGTAGTATTTCCAACATTTCCTTCTCATAAATGGGTTTTTGTAAATATTTTCCTTTGATTGGGCTATTTTCAAAAGAAATGGGTCTTCCTTCTTTTATTAAAACAACACCAATTCCATTTCCTAAGGCATCACATTCTACAATAAAGGTTTTTGATAAGTATGGAGTAGCTAAGACCGGTGCTTGGCACATTACCTCTTTAAAATTTTCAAAGGCCTTAGTTGCTTCTAGAGTCCAATAAAATGAATCTTTCTTCAGTAATGTTGCTATAGGTGTTTTTATTCTCCCGTAATTCTTAACAAACTTGCAATAATACCCTTTCAACACTAGAAATCCTCGAACATGCTTTATGGTTGTCGTGATTTTTCATTCCTTAATGGATTTAATTTTTTTAGGGTATACCTTAACACCCTCATGAGATACAATATAACCAAAATATTCCACCTCTTACACTACAAAGAAACATTTGGAGGTTTTTGCATATAATTTTTTATCCTCCAATATTTTGAGCACACTGTTAACATGTTGAACATGGTCCTTCCAATACTTGTTGTAGATTAGTATATCATCAAAAAAAAATAACACAATTTTTCTAAAAAAGGGTTTGAAAATGGAATTCATCAAACCTTGAAATGTAAAAGGTGCATTGGTAAGGCCAAAAGGAATGGCCAAAAATTCATAATGACCCTCTTGATTTCTAAATGTTGTTTTTGTAATTTATTCAGTCTTCATTCTAATTTGATAATATTCTGAACAAAGATCCAACTTGGTGAAGTAAATTGCTCCATGCAATTCGTCAAAAAAATCATTAATGACAGGAATGGGAAATTTATCTTTAATAGTGAGCTTGTTGAGCTCCTTATAATTCAGACACATGTTCCATGATCCATCCTTCTTATGCACCAATACTGCTAGAGAAGAGAAAAAACTTTGACTAGGTTGAATTATACCAGCCTCAAGCATTTTTGAAACCACATGTTCAATTTCACTCTTTTGGGCATAAGGATATCTGTAAGGCCTGATTTTTGGAGAAACACTTCATGGAATAAAATGAATAACATGATCATGATCATGAATAGGTGGGAGGCGTTTGGGAGTATCAAATAGCTTGGAATGATTATCCAAGACTTTTTTGAGATCTAGAGAAGTAGTTGATTTCGATGTTGGAACCTCTACTAAGAATAATTGTGTAATTATGCCATGTTTCTCTTCATTTAGAATCTTCATCATGAAACTAGAGATGCTTATCTTTCCTGGTCTCCTTGTGATACCCCTTAATTAAACTTTCTCTCCTTCCAAAAAAAAGTTCAACAAAAATTCTTGAAAATTATAAGCTATCGTACCTAAAGATTGTAACCATTGGACTCCTAGTAAAATAACAGCACCACCCATTGTAATGGAAAACATTGGACTATTCAATACATATTCCCCTAGAGTTAGCCTAATATTATGGCACTTTCCAGATAAATTTATAGTTCCTCCATTTTCAAACATCACTTGGCACTCTCGTGCTAGATATAGGAAGCAATTCAATTCCTTGCCTATCTTACAATGAATAAAATTATGGGTACTACCTGAATTAATTATCATTATTAAATTTTTCTTCTTGATATGTCCTTCTATCTTGAGAGTTTGAGGAGTGATAATTCTTTCCAATGCGTTACATGATATGGTCGGATTCATTTGTTCTTTCTTTAGGGTTGGTTCCTGGTGTATATCCTCTTATTTTGATGTTTCTTGTTCCTTTTATTGTTCCTCTTCACAGTCTATGTAAATTAATTTCTTCTCGGCGCACTTATGAACTTTAGTGTATTTGTTATCATAAATGTAACAAATCCATTTTTCTCTTTTTTCTTCCAATTTTTCTAGTTTCAACCTTGTAGGTTGTGGAAGGCTAGGCGAAACAATACTTCCATCTTTATATTTGTGATTGGTAGACTTCTTTGTTGCCATAATTTTTCTTTCAACTTTTATTTCCACCCTAAATGACTTCTCCAATGAATTAGGTTCCCAAAGGAGAACCTCATATTGGATGTTATCCTTTAAATTTCCTATGAATCCATCAAAACTATATTCCTCTAGAATTTCATTTACCCTTATATTCAATTTTTGGAAGTCCTTAATGTGCTCCTCCATTGAACCCTTTTATTTGAGATTTATCAATCGGCTAAAGAAGGTGTTGCTCTTTGTATCCTCATAATGTGTTATCATTTCCTCTATAAAAATTGACCAGTGACAATTTCTTTATGAGAAAAAAACCATCAATGCCATACAAGATTACTTTGTTCTAAATATAAAGTTGCAATGCGTACCTTTTGTGTGGGTTGCACATTATGGAGATAAACATATTGCTCCATCTATAGTATCCATGTTACAGGATCCTTGTCGTAAAACTTCCTCGTATCGATCTTTGGAATATGGTGGGCCTTAAATACAATGTTATATACTATGAAATCATGATTAACATTTATTTTTTTCTCATCATGAGTTTCATCTAATACATTTTCGCCATTAGGAAGCATTTCTTGTAGAAAATTTGTCAAACCTTCCTTCAAACCTTCCATGTATGCTTTTAAATCATCCTTCAAACCTTCCATATATGCTTTTAACCCATCCTTAAAACCTTCCATGTTTCATTTTAAACGATTCTTCCAACCATCCATCTTAGCTTCAATTTCCTTTTTGGTTACCCTCTGTGAGAGTGAAATTTTTTGCACTTGGTCTCGTAATTTTGATATATCATGTTGCAATTCTTCCTTTTCATGTGGCATAGTAGATATTTCTGAAGGTTTAATGGGTGTGTAATTATTTTTTTGGGGAGGAATTTTAGAAACCAATACTGATATTCATGCTTCAATATGCCCTTATAATCACTTCAAACTGATTTTTCAAACAAAAGTTATGTAATTTTAATTAAATACACACATTTTTCTTTCTTTTAGGAGCTCGATATTGCAACAGTTGTATCTCTATAATTTTGGATCTCCAAGGTCTGAAGTTCGGCCTCGTTATAGTCCTATGAATCTTCTTTCCAATGCAACAAGTCAAAACAATATTGGATTCTTCAATATAGAGTTATGCCAAATCATGCACGATGATCTGATTATGGACTAGTTCAATAGAGCTAATTTGTAAGGGATTATAGGTGTCACTATTTAAACATTCATCCCTAAAATTTCTACTAGAAAAACTACAATCTGTGCACTTTTTGTCATTTTTTATAGAATTCCAATCTAATTCATGTTTGAGATAAAATTTTGGAGCCTACAAAAAACCTTAACTTCCTCAGATCATATCTCTGAAAATATAGTGAACCAAGATCTTAAATTCATACACGAGGTTCACCAATAATTCTTCTCCACATGTTTTCAATTTCATCTTTTGAAGCTTTGTGGAAAAGTGTTATATTGAAAATTCCAAGATGACATGTTTGAAGAAGAAAAACCCTAGAATCCAAAGCTCTGATACCAAATTTATGCAACCAACTCACAAATAGAAGAAAAGACAGACCAACGACTTAAAAAATAGCCTCTTCAAGGGGTCAACCCCTTTAAGTTACATAAATGAACAATTTTTGGATGATACAAATGACAAGACCTCCTTTCTATATATAGGAGTCTAAGTGGTCATGATATAATCACAACCTACATAACAATAATAATGTAAGGGCACAACAATAACAATAGTGGGATTCTATGGGGCACAATAATAAAAATATGGGGATTAAATGGGAAAAAAAATAACAATAAGTGGTGTACACTAAGAAAAATAATAAGGGGCTACACTAGTATTATAGGGACCTAATAGGATCAAGGAGCACGAAAAAGGTAAGGTAGCCCACAGCAGAGTGCTGATGCAGCAAGCAGGAGCACAGCAGAGGGATGGTGCAGGACGTTGAAGCATAGCAGAGGGCTAGTGCAATGGATGGGACGCAAAATGACGGATGATGTGTAGTAGGATGGAAGGAATGAATGGAATAAAGAGGCGTGTGCAGAGGATATAGGTTGTTGGGAATTTGCAGGAGAAGGAGTCGACTAAGGAGGTCGTGGCTAACGAAGCGGTTGGAGATATTTTGAGGAAGGAATTAATAAGCCAACTTGAGCCAAACCGAGTAGAGGATATTTTGGACAGCTACACCATGCATGGGATAGCTCAACAAGAAACAAATGAAATATCTCAACGGCCTGAGGGATAGTTGTGCCAAATGGGCAGGAAGGAGAGAGAATTTGAGAACAACTCTTGAACATTATAAAATGGCTAGTCCAAGACCAAGGAGGTCAGTTGTTGGTTATTGTTCATTGATCTGTGGGTAATGGTTGAATATTCGTGAATGTATTTTAAGCTAAGAGAGATTCAGATTACGTATCATTGTTGGTTCAGTGAAATCTAAGAACCATGGTCAAGTATGCCACTGCTAATCAACGTTATTGTAATAGTTGTTAGTGATAGAATATGTCAGTGTTGTTGTAGATGGTTTTTTGTCTTGTTCTGATGGTATCATAGATGTCTAGAGAATCATTGTACTCTTTTGTGGTTATAAATTTTTGATGGAAAAACCTTGTGCTCATTTTATTTTACTGCATAATTGTGTGTGTATGGATGAATTTCACAACTATGTAAATGTTATATATATGTGTATTCAACAATGGTTCTACCTATTATTTTATGTTAGATGATATTGTCATTAAATACTTCTGGTTATGTTAATTAGTTCTAATGTCCATCTTGTTGATATGATTTTTTTTGGAAGCTTATAGTGATGATTTTTTTTCGTATGGTCTTGTAGCATTATGGTTATTGAACTCGATTGGGTTAAAACAAGCATTATTTTCTTGTTACTATTGGAAATGATGGTTGGTGTGACCTGTCAATGATGGTTGTGTAATAATCACACACTTCTGACTGTTTTAAATGTTCATTCGGTTTTTCCTAATTGTGCATGGTCGTGTTGGGTCTACGCATTAGATAGGTGAACTAATGTTTGGTGCTATATGTAATGTGCAGTAGCAGCAGAGTGTTGTCGTATGTGTCGGTTAGGAACTGCACGTCATAACCTCAAGAAAATATTGTTAGGATGCAGAAAATTGGTTTTGATAGTCACCCATTAGTGTCTCAGGTGATACTTCACTCACTTTATGGGTGTTGTCGAAAGGTTCAATGGTAATTGGGTCTTTATTGGCCACTGTGTTGGGAATCCTAAGTCTATCAGTAGCTCACGTGCCAAAAAAAAATGCTGTCAGGACAAGGATGGTTGTAATATGGGATTGTATTTTAAGTATTTGCAAACAATGGAATCCTAACTGAAAGGAGATCACCCTCTAGCTTATGTGAAAAGAGCACGATTTTTTTGCAAAAGAAAATGGAAACAAGGGTTACAACACGAAAAAATGGCTGCAGAAGTATGTGTACACTGAATTTCATGAGACTTTATTTACAGAATTTCATAATATTTTAATAAATTGTGTCCAAAGTTTGAATGATAATAATCCTACGCATCAGCATAACAGGCCAAGGAGGTGTACGTCGGAAGAGGTATGTCGTATGGAAGCAGTAAGCAATAAGATTTTGTGCGCTAATGATTTATGGTTTGAGAGTGTGTTAGAAGGATATATTTTGGACATTTTGATAGAAGAAATGGTATCCTATACTACAACGGAGTGAAAGTTGATCAAAGGACCGAGAGGTAGATTTATAAGATATTTCCATTATTAATTAATTTTTTTTGTATGACCACAGTGCTTTTCCATTGGAATCTGACACCATGAGAAGCTAAGAAGCCTGTGCAGATGCGGAAATGGGGGAGAAATGGGGGGTGGTCTAAGCAACAAATGTCAGAAAAGAGGAAAAAAATGGTGGTATAAGGTGTCAATGGATCTTAAACTATGCATAAAAAAGGAAGGGAAAATGATGGAGTATGAAATTTATGAATATGGCATGTTGAGGAGTGGCAGAATATATTGACAGTGTGATGTGGGAGGAGGTTGGTCAGCGTCAGTACCTTCCGAAAGAAGAAGCCGAAAGGGAGGGGCCAAGAGAGGGCATCACAAGATGTGAAGTGGTATGCCACATACGGAGGCAGTAGAAAGAGAACAGTCGAGCCCTCACACCATGGAGGATTCATAAGAAAAACAAAAAGATCATATTATCACCAAGGTTGAGCCCACCACCCTACGCGTATCTATTAACCAATAGGTAAGCAATTAGCACACTCATTCAACTATTATAGGAGGTCATCATAGTTAAGGGAGAGGAAATAGTAGTATTAGTGGAGTCAGCCCAGTTGTATGAGGAACCACATGAAATATTCAAATTCAGAGTGGTGCGTAGATGGATGCACAAATATCCAATAGTACAGTGAGTGTGGGAGGGATTAATTCATCTAGGAGTAATTTTCATACCATTATGGCAAGTGTATATCTAAGGATGCCCATGTTTCATGGTGTTGGGACCAAAGACACAAAACAACGTATGTTCATCTCTAAATTTGTTTGGACAACTAAGCAAGTCCAAGATGAGGCCACCAAGATCGTGTAGTTGGAATCCAAGTTTAGGGATCACACACTAAAATGGTATATTAAGTATAAGAGTGTGATGCTAGTTGGAAAAACCAATACTATGGTGGGAATTAAGCAGATGTTGATGCGGAAGTCTCAGAGGCCCAAGTTCAAGTCTCAATGCATCACGGAACTTAAGGAGATTAAGCAAATTCCGGGGGAATAGGTATGGAAATTTGATCAGTGGTTTAAGGTGTTGAAGGAGAGGCTGACATTTGAAATTTTGGGCACGCAGCACAAAGAATGGTTTATTGTTACACTACTTCCACACATCATAATACCCTTGATGCAACAAAATATTGGTATGGAGTCAGAGGCTTTGAGTTGGTGCTAAAGTTAGAAGCATCACCCGCAGAGCGAAGTGAGGGTAATAGGATGGCATAAGTATAGTCCCAATTGGTTGCACTAGCCTCATAGCTTCAATAATTGTCAAAGGGGAGGGAAAAGGCAGAATTATGGTGTACCATTTTCCAAATGGAGGGTCACCATAGGAACAAATAAAAATTATTGACTGATTATATGGTGACTGGTATAGTAAACCCCCTTGCATAGGGCAGGGGAATGTGGTATGAAATATTTAGAGTATGGGGCCATAAACCCTCTAGTTTTCCAATGACGCAAAAATATGAGGCCACAATGTTGACTTTGGTCTATGAATTTTTCAGGTTGGTTTGGCACATTATCCACCATTGTCAAAAACTAGAGCTAATGCATGAACGAACCTTTGACTCCTTCAAAGTGCAAGGGTCAGACGGGGCAGAAGCTAAAAATAATGGGCTTAATCAGCCTAGGTATGCTTAGGGTGGAAAATATAATCATCAAGGTTGAGGACATGGCATGGGGGCTAAAGGACTTGGAGGACCTGGTAGGGGAAAAGGAGGATTTGGCTGAGGGAAGAATACTATAATATTTTATAATTATGGAAAATACAAAAAAAATTCTCATGATTGCACCAATCCATGGTGTACGCATATTTATTGAAATTCATTAGACCATACGATAGAAAAATTCCCTCAGTTTATTATCAAGTGGCAGGAAAAGAAAAGGCCCAATGTCCAAATGATCATTATCGAGCCACACAAAACCTAGTACAAAGTTATAGGCACAGTAACATAGAGAGGTACTAAGATGGGAGATAACCCCATGAGGTCTCATGTAAAACAACCCTAATGGGTAAGGAGATCTCTTGAACCACCATCGAAGTTTTATCCTAATAAGGAGAATACCACATACTAGGAGGCTTGAAGAGAAATAATTGCAGAAGAATGGGATTGGGCAAGACTAGGCGTAAAGAAGCTATAACATATATTTTTGATAATAATATAGGAAAGGGGAAAAGGAATGTAGTAGACCCAGCCCAGGGTCTACTACATATTTTTTTGGAGTTGGTAAAATATCTTCGGGAATTGGACAAGTTCTCAGAGTTGGTAGAATAATGTACCAGAACAACGGAGGAGACTACTATGCAACCTTAACTGAGGGTTGTGAATCAAGTTTTTCGCAGAAAGAGGATTAGTAAATTATTTCGGTTTGGTGTGAAAATTGGTGAGTATGCTATGGATAATATTATTGTGTATTTGGGATCAGATGAAAATATCTTACCAAAGAGAACCTAGGAAATTATGGGAGTTCAAAGTGGACGTGGTCTCTAATCCAGCTTATACGGGTCAATCAACATCAGATTTTTTTATCATGTGATTGTTATGGGTGCTTGTGTATTTCGATGGGGTGTCAAGCATAGCTAATTTTGAGGTCATTGAAATCATGGATTATATCTATCCCTATCTAGATATTCTCGAGATCAACTGGGCCTTTGATAACCAAGTAATTATCAACTTAAAAATAAGGCACATGATTTTCAATGGTGGAGATATCTGGTTCATTGTACCATTGGAGCTGTGGGAAGGGAATTGCTACATAGAGCTAGTAAAGGGAGAGATCAATATGGATGACCTAGATAATATCTATAAGGTTACATCCTAATAGGATGACTATGTAAACCAGACAGCCAATGGAGTGTTGAGCTAGCGTAGCATCGGGTCTTTCATGTCTGAATCAGAGGAGGTTTTGGAGAATCAGAAAAATCAATTGCATGAGGTCAGTACCAGGAAATTCACCCACATTACGAGAATGGTGAGTTGGATCAGGACTGAAGTCAACAATCCACCTAGTATTAATGGGTTTTCTAAGGTAGACATTATTTTATGAGAGTATGAAGAGCAGGTAGTTAATTTCCAAATAATTCTTGTGTTGAATGTTGCACTACGTGCTACAGCAACCAAGTGGTGGGTTAAGCACATAAAGTGAGTCACGGTATGTCGAAAATGTAAAGACTTATTGAAAGTCAGGTTTGGACCAACTCTGTGGTTCCTAGAAAAAAATACTCAAGAATGGAGTGCCCTAGAACTCACTTGAAGTGGTGCATTGTCGCATGGACGAAGGGGGGAGTACCTTAGCAGGAATGGGTCCACCAATTTCTTCATACCTTGGATGTTATTCCGAAAAATTGGTATATTAAGTTAGATATGTGAAAATAAACTTGGGATTTGAATGAGTTGGTGCAAAATTTCAGGGAAACCTTCAGCTTTCAAGCATACGAACCCAGGTTAGGGAAGGTTCTCAAGGTGTTGTGATGGAAAATATTTTGAGAGGATGACTCGGTCCTAATCATGAATCGGTCATTGTGTGACGCATCTCATCATTTGCAGTAGGTACAAGAATTTTTGGAATGTTACAATGTGGTAGAAAAAGGAGGAGATGATGAAGAGGATCCTTGGAATATCTAGATTCTGGAAGTGGGACGTGAGCACACAATGAAGGGATCACCCTTACAGTCTGAAGAATATGTGTAGTTGATCAAAACAAATAAGATTAATATTGGAATTGAGGAATGACATAAGAAATGCCATCATACTGCTTCGAAAATATGATTGTCCATGTTCGAAGGCTTTGTCCATGTTTGAAATTCCATCATACTGCTTCGAAAATATGATTGTCTCTAGCACTAAAAGGCTTTCTTATGAAAAAATTCCATTATAAAATCCTCAAATCAGAAAAATAAGGCTACCATTAAGTCCAGGACACTCAAAAACCCCCATTTATGCACTTATTAAGCTTGAAAAGGTTAAAATTGAGAAAGTTATTCTTCTCCAAGCCAAGCTTTGATATTTTCCTTTCAAATTGGCCAATCCTGCTAACTATGTTGAAAATTCTCCCTTCACATAGTTCGTCGAGCAATAAATTCACCCAAGACTGACGCAATTCCTACTAAAAAATGTGTAATTTGTTGTCTCTTTAATTTCACCAATAACCCTTATGCATGAGATGAGGGTGACATGACACCCATAAGGTCGGTGCCTCGGGCCAATTGTTCACCCTCACCTGCTAATCCCTCCACTCCATTTCGATAAGGTCATGTGGACAGTGATGTGGTTGGGGGTTGGGGCTAACCACCCACCCTGGCCAGTTTTGGCTCCACATGTGGTCATGTGGATGATAATAAGATGGAGGGTCAGGGCTTATCTGCCCACATCCTCCGGAATAGCCTCCTTTGTCGATCATATGTGTATCGAGGAACTTGGGGCTAGGGCCAAGTGCCCTATCCCTCTCCCTTAGCTCTCATTAGATATCACACCCATCACACAGGATATGGGGTTGGGGCCTAGTCCCCACACCCACTCTTCTTCCGTCATGGTCTTATGGAGTGATGTGACCTAGGGTCTGGGCTAGTTACCCATCTCCTCCTCCCAATGCCAAAACACAATGAATTAAAATATAAATTGTGGCCTATAGTTGTTAAGAACCAACGCAATGGTCCACAAGTAGAGCGTAGAGTTGTTATGTGATAGGTCTGGGGGTCGAACCCCGCTGAGACCTTTGGACGTATTACAAAAATTTTGACCAATCATCGAGGGACCTATGGCTCCCTCCAATAGTGCCACATGGAAGCCTCTAATTGGGCCACCTCAAAATTGGAGGAACCAACTCGAACACACCAAATTACACTCGTAGGAGCATGCCACATGTCAATACCAGATTTTTCTGCTTCCAATCGTACCCTGCATAATCAGTCGATGACGTCAGTTGTACAGACTTCCTAGTCAACCCTATTGTTGACTTTTTTTATTGTTGGTCAAAAACTTCAAAACGTCATAACTTCATATGACGTCAGATTGAGACAATTCAAGCGTCATTGGAAGGAAGACGCCGAACACTACAACTTGACGTCGATTTCAGGAGACTTCGAGCACTTTCATTTTTTAGCCTACTTTTGATCTCTAGATCAGTGTCCCATAATATTGATGAGTGATAAGGGGATGCATTTTCTGAATCATACTATAGTAGTACTAATAAAATAATTTTGGATTTACATCAAAATAGTACCCCATATACTCTCCAAGTTAATGGAACAAAGGAGGCTTTTAATAAGATTTTGGAAACAACGCTCACCAAGGTATGCAATGTCAATGAAATAACTGGGATTTTAGAATCCATGTAGTTTTGTGGGATTATCGCACCACATGAAAAATATTGACTATAAAGAAACCATTTCAGTCAGTATATCGAATGGAAGCGGTCGTGCAAATGGAATTTTTGGTGCCAAGTTTGCGCAATGTGCAGACTACCCAAATGATGTAATCAAAAGATGTGGATAAATAGATATAGGAGTTGTTGCAGTTGGAGGAAGATAGAGAATTTGCAAGCTTCCACCAGGAAGTACGAAAGGAATGGGATAAGGCATGGCATGATCGGATTATCAACAATAGAAATTTTCAAGAGGGAGACTCGATGTTGCTAAATGATAAAAATTTTATGAAACATCCAGGAAAGTTTCAGATGCATTGGTTGGCACCGTACATGATTCAGCGTGTAACTGATGGTGGTGTGGTACAGCTAAGGAATATGGATGGTACACCATGTGAAGATTACGTGAATGGGAGTAGGTAGAATATTTATAGAGATTTTCAATCTCCCACGTACCATGGATAAAGGGAAGGAGAACCTCTTCCTACCAATTGTACATAAATAAGGTAGACTATAGTAATAAGTATGGAATTTATAAGAAGGATGCGTTAGGCTGAAAGATATTTAATACCTTAAGATCAATTCATTATGAATGAAAAGAGACAAATCGATTAGTATGTTGTGTTGGGCGATCTTTTACTCAAAGTAATTCATTGGGGGAGTTGATATGATTAAGTGAAGGCATCAAAATGAGTTTTTGAAGGATGTATGTTTGTGAAAATTAATTACGACAAATAGGATATAATGTGAAATGACAAGATAAGAAAAAATATGTGACATTTTACTAAGCCTATTATAGGAAAATGACTAGTAATTATGGAGCATGTCAAGGTATACAAGGAATTTTCCATCAAAATAATATTCATTATGACAAATAAATATGCTCGGCCCACTCACCGACTGCGGTTGGGCAACCATTATGATGATAGGACATGTCATCTAGTGGGTTGAAATGGATGTGAGGCTTAAGGTGAAGGGATAGACAAATGGGTGAAGTATGTGTGAGCTCATGGTACCAATAGCTAATGCAAAATCCACAAAACAAAAGCGAGAAGAGAAACTTCGGATTACCAAAATATCTGAAGAAGAAGAGAACCGAGAGGAAGGGGAAAACTGAGTGAAGGAAAAAGGAAGGCCAATAAGGAGGAGATTTTTTCGGAAAAGGATTTGGAGGGAGTGTGAAAAATACTACCATTCCCTATAAGAAGATCCAAAAAATAAAGTCATAAAAATTAAAGCAACCCCAAAGAGGGAAACCCTGAAGAAAATTTTAGAAGAGCCAAGTCTAAATCCAAGTGCAGAGGAAGTGATTTATCGAAAGCATTAGGTTATAGATATGAGCCAAAATACATGTCGGCCTTGTCAATACCTCGAGAAAAGATGGAAACTGCCAAGAGAACCAAGTACACAGTGAAAATTTTTCCCCTACCTCCTTGGGTGCTTCACCAAAAATAATAAACATTATTCATAGAATTAAATATTTTGATCATAATTTATGCGATCCTTCCAAGCACCCTAATTTGTAGTGTTACATGCATCTTTTGATGAACAAGCACATTGTACCTAATTTGAAACTAGTATGAATGGAATGAGAAGTTGGAGATCACATGTATTCTGAACTTATTCCTTATTCCACATTTTGGGTGAGAGTCAGAGGTAAATTTTATTACCAAATTTCTATTGGCATGTGTGCATGATGGATACTTGTGGCTAGGAAACCCCGTACCTATCACTGTTGAATTAATCTGCAATACTACTAGTATTTTAATGGAGGAGGGAGATCTTGGGCCTTCTCATAAACAAAAAGACCCTCGTGGAAGCTATGGAAACGAATTACAAGACTATGAGGGGGAATTGAGGTTTTTTATTTCAATGGTACCAAAATAGGTTGTGTGGTTTGTGGCATAGGCCATTGCATATAATATTTGTGCAAATGTCAGGTGAATGAAGTGTTTATCGAGGTTATTGTTGTAGTGGACTGATGTTGATCCAGACTTATGTGGGAACGCAATAAAATACATAAATACACATAAACACAGAGATGCATCAGAAATAAAACTTCATTTCATTAATATCAAATAACTGAAATATGATTACAGATAGAATAGAATAAACTAGCTAGGGTTCTGGTAGCTTATCTCTGAGAAGATATGTGGTGGCTACAAGCCTCTAAACTTTTTTACAGTGAGGCTCAAGGGCATTTTTATTATTGAAAAATATAGGAAACCCCTACAAACCAAAACCTTAACCCCTAGGAGCTGAAACGGAAAGATTTTATGAGCTTCATTGGGGTTAGTTGGGCAGCCAACTTCCCGAGGTCATAACTTGGTCATATTATCTTTGTTTGGCTCATACGATATATCATCATAAATATCACTCCGAGTAATATAGGTTTTTTTATAGGCCCATATTCGTATGGCTACGAGCCTACTATAGACCTCAAAAAAATGTCATTTATGGGGTAAAAGTTGCTTCCGAAGTTCAGGACACAAAAACCATTAAAAATAGTAAATGGTGCTATAAAAAGGGAAACTAGAGAAACTCACTAGAGGTCTAGGTGGAATAGGTGGGTGGCCACCAATATCCACCTGGATCACTCCTCCCCTCTTAGGAAGTAATGGTTCCCATTGCGTGTAGAGCCTCCATGAGGTGAGGAAAGTTTTGTTGAACCTGGTCCCTGGTGAACCACTTTCCCTGGTGAAGGAGTTGGCCTGCTTTGACAACTCAATTTAGTTGTATACTCTACTGGTGGGTTTTCTTGATATGTTTCCATGATCTGGTCAGTTGTGGCTTGTTCCATGTAGTTTGGGTTTAAATCTATTGGTGTGAGGTGTTCTACCATTTCGGATGTGTCTAGTAGAAGTGGAAAGTATGGTTGAATATCGTCCACACTGAAGACTAGGTGCAGACCAAGGAATGGTGGAATACTGATCTCGGAGGCATTGTTCCCTATAGCTTTGGTGATGGTGAATGGCCCATATTAGAGTGAGTGAAGCTTGCGGTGGAGTCCAGCGAGGCGCTCCTTCTGTAGATGTAGCCACACTTTGTTTCCCACCTAGAAGTTATGTGGCACCTGATTTTGATCATGTCATTGCTTGTACTTAGAAATGGCTCTATCTAATATTTCATGAACCTATTGGAAAATGTGATGAATGCACTCAATGAATTTTTTCTTCTTGTCAGCTTCAAACTAGACATGAGTCGAATCTGCCTGAGTAGCCAAAAATGGCATGTATACATCAATGGGAAATAGTGATTTGAATCCCAAACTCACCTAAAAGGGGTTGTGGTTGGTTGAGTTGTGGAGAGCCCAATTATAGTTTTGTTGTACATAGGGGAGGTTCTCATCACATGTGTGTGGATGCTTTGATTTTTACATGCACATAATGTGTATGATCATCTTGTTGATGACCTCTGTCTAGTGATCAGTTTGGGGGTGGAAAGTTGTGGACTTGGTGAGATTGGTGTCCAGCATTGACCATAGGCTGTACAAAAATGTACTAAGGAACTCGTTGTCCCGATCTGATAACATAGATTGTGGGATCCCAAAGTGTACCCACATGTGTTCAAAGAAGAGTTTAGCAGTGACTTCTATTGTGATATTCTTTTTGCAGGCTGCCATAACGGCCATCTTCGAGAATATCTCAACAACCATAAAAATGCAATCGTTGTCATGTGTAGCAGAAGTAAAACCTGACATGAAATCCATGGTGATGGATTTTTTTATGAAACCAACTCCAAAAATAGAAGAAAATTGAGATCAACGCCTTAGAAATAAGCCACTTCGAGGGGGAAACCTCCTTTACATTACATAAATGAATGATTCTTCGATGATACAAATGAAAAAAATTCCTTCTATATATAGGAGTCCATGGGATCACAATATAATCCTAGTCGACCTAATAACAATAATGTAAGGGCACAATAATAACAATATTGGGGTTACAAGGGTACAACAATAACAATAAGGGGGCTACACTAACAAAAATAAGGCACTATACTAGTAATATAGGGACCTAACATGCCCCTGTCCTTCAAAAATGTTGTCCTCAACGCTTGAGTAGCTCTAGATGCTTTTGTATAAAATTCTCATCCTCCCATGTAGAATCTTCAATGGGTAAGTTCTTCCACTTAATGAGATACTCTGAAATTGATCGATTCCGTAGTTGTCGAGTTCTTGTTTCTGTGACTGCTTCAGGTTCCAATATGATTTTTCCTTCCTCATCAAGTTCTGGAAATATTGTCTGTACTGGAAGTTTTTCACCTATAACATTCTTTAAGCATGAAACATGGAAAACTGGATGCACTCACGAAGAAGCAGGAAGCTCCAATTTGTATGTCATAATACCAATCTTTTGCAACACCTTGTAAAGTCCATAGTACTTTGGCGATGATTTATTATCCTTCTTTGCTTGCTTGAGAGACATTTTTTTTTAATGGTTGTAATAGTAAAAATACCCAGTCTCCTACACCAAAACTTCTCTCGTTGCGATGTTTATTTTCATGTTGTTTCATTCGATTTTGTGCCAAATTTAGGTTATCCTTTAAGAGTTGGAGAACTTGTTTTTCATGCTCGATGTGATCTTCCACCGCTTGAACCTTGTAATTTCCTCTTAAAGATGATGTGATGGATGGTGGATGATATCCATAAAGTGCCATAAATGGGGTCATTTTTGTTGCAGTATGGAAGGAAGTGTTATACCACCATTGAGCCAGATGTAACCACTTGAACCATTGTGTTTGTTTATCAGATACAAAACAATGAAGATATCCTTCCAAACATTTGTTCACTATCTCATTTTTACCATCAGATTGAGGATGATAAGATGAGCTATGAGCTAGTTGAGTAGCCAAACAAGAAAATAATTCAGTCCAAAAATTTCCAGTAAAAATTGGATCTCTGTCGCTTACAATAATATTTGGCTTTCCATGTAGCTTTTGAATTGTTTCCATAAATGCAGTAGCGATTGTACTTTCTTTAAATGGATGAGACAATGCACAAAAGTGTGCATACTTGGTAAGTCTATCAACTACAACCATGATGACACTCTTTCCTTCAAACATAGGTAAACCTGTGATAAAATCCATTGAAATCTCCTCCCAATGTTGACTTGGAAGGGATAAAGGTTGTAGAAGACCTCGGGTATTAATTTTCTCAACTTTATTTTGATGGAAAACCAAACATTCCGCCACAAACTTTTGAATATCAAATTTAAGGCTATCCTAAAAAAATTCTTTCTTCACCCTGTGGTAAGTTTTTAAAAATCTTAAGTGTACTCCTAAAGGAGAAGTGTGCAATTCCAAAAGAACCTTTTGTTTTAGTTAGGATTTATTACAAAGATATAAGTGATCTTTGTACCATAAGGAATCATTTTTCCAACTAAATGTATCATATGTACTAGGATCTTACTGCAAATTTTGAATGAGTGTCCACACTTCTTTGTCCTTCTTCCAATCATCCCTTTCTTTGGTTATCCAATCTAGTTGGATAATATAAATGGCACCAATCAATGCTTCCACCTCTTCATCCTTTCTTGAGAGTGCACATGCAACAACATTTAGATTCCATTTTGTTGTATATGATTTCAAAGTCATAACCTAACATCTTTGTGACCCATTTTTACTACTCTTCTAAAGATGGTCTTTTTTCCAAAAAGTGTTTAAGACTATCATGATCACTTTTTACCTTGAAGTGTATTCCCATTAGGTAAGATCGCCATTTCTTTAGTGCATGTAGTATTTCCAACATTTCCTTCTCATAAATAGTTTTCTGTAAATACTTTCCTTTGATTGGATGAATTTCAAAAGCAATGGGTCTTCCTTCTTGCATTAAAACAACACCAATTCCATTTTCTGAGGCATCACATTCCATAATAAAGGATATTGTGAATTCTGGCACAGCTAAGACCGGTGTTAGGCACATTGCCTCTTTAAGATGTTAAAAGGCCTTAGTTGCTTCAGGAGTCCATGAAAATGCATCTTTCTTCAATCATTTTGTTATAGGTGCTTCTATTCTCCCATAATTCTTAACAAACTTGCGATATACCTTGTTAACCCGAGAAATCCTTGCAACTGCTTTATGGTTGTGGGGACGTTCCATTCCTTAATGGCTTTAATTTTGTTAGGGTAGATCTTAACACCCTCGTGAGATACAATATAACCAAGATATCCCACCTCTTTTACTCCAAAAAAAAAATTGGAGGTTTTTGCATATAATTGTTTCTCCTCCAATAGTTTGAGCACCCTGTTAACATGTTGAACATGAACCTTCCAAGACTAGCTATAGATTAGTATATCATAAAAAAATACTAACATAAATTTTCTAAGGAAAGGTTTGAAAATGGAATTCATCAACCCTTGAAATTTATACGTTGCATTGGTAAGGCCAAAAGCCATGACCAAAAATTCATAATGACTCTCATGAGTTCGAAATGTTGTTTTCACAATATCTTCAGTCTCCATTCTAATTTGATGATATCCTGAACAAAGATCCAACTTGGTAAAATAAATTTCTCCATGTAATTCATCCAATAATTCATCAATCACGGGATGGGAAATTTGTCTTTAATAGTGAGCTTATTGAGCTCCCTATAATACGGACACATGTGCCATGATCCATCCTTCTTGTGCACCAATACTACTGGAGAAGAGAAAGAACTTTGACTAGGTTGAATTATACCAGCCTCTAACATTTCTGCAATCATACATTCAATTTCTCTCTTTTGGACATAAGGATATCTGTAAAGCCTGATGTTTGGAGGAACACTTCCTAGAATCAAATGAATATCATGATCATGATTACGAATAGGTGTGATTCCTTTGGGAGTTTCAAATACCTTGGAATGATTTTCCAAGACGTTTTGGATATCTGGACAAATAGATGATTTTGATGTTGAAACTTCTAGTGAGCATAATTGTGCAATTACACATCGTTTTTATTTATTAAGAAGCTTTGTAATGACATTAGAGCTTATTCTCTTTCTCAGCTTCCCTATGATACCCCATAATTCGACTTCCTTTCCTTTTGAAAAAAAATTCAAGAAAATTTCTTGAAAATTAAAAGCTACCATCTCCAAATATTGTAACCATTGTACTTCTAGCACAACATCAGTGCCTCCCATTGGAATGGAAAGAATTGGACTATTCAATACATATTCCCCCATGGCTACATTGATATTATGGAATTTTCCAGAGAAATTTATAGTTCCTCCATTTGGCAGCATCACTTTACATTCGGGTGCTAGGTATAGGAAGCAATTCAATTCCTTGGCTACCTTACAATGAATAAAATTATGGGTGCTACCCGAATCAATAAGCACTATTACATTTTTCTTCTTGATATGTCCTTCTATCTTGAGATTTTGAGGAGTGGTAATTCCTCCCAATGCATTACATGATATTGTTGGACTCATTTATTTTTTCTCTAGGGTTGGTTCCTGGTGTATATCCTCTTCTTTTAAACTTTCTTATTCATTTTCTTCCTCCTCTTCACAATCTATGTAAAATAATTTCCTCTCAGCACACTTATTACCTTTAGTGTATTTTCTATCACAACTGTAGCAAAGCCTTTTTGTCTTTTTTCTTCCACTTTTTGTGGTGTCATCCTCGTAGGTTGTGGAAGTCTAGGAGTAGCATCACTTCAATCTTTATATATGTGAATGGTAGGCTTCCTTGTCGCCATAATTTTACATTCAATTTTTCTTGCCAACCTAAATGCCTTCTCTAATGAATCAGGTTCCCAAAATCAAACCTCATGTTGGATGTTATCCTTTAAAGTTCCTATGAATACATCAATCTTATGTTCCTCTATAATATCAGCGACCCTTATATTCAATTTTTTGAAGTCCTCAATGTTCTCCACCACTAAACCCTTTTGTTTGATATTTATCAATTAGCTAAAGAAGGAGTTGTTCTTTTTATCCTCATAATGTCCTATCACTTCCTCCGTAAAAATTGACCAATTGACAATTTTTTTATGGGAGCAAAGCCATCAATACCATACAAATGTGTTTTTTTCTAAATATAAAGTTGCAATGCGTACCTTTTATGTGTTTTGCACATTATTGAGATCAAAATATTGCTACATCTATAGTATCCATGTTACGGGTTCCTTGCCATCAAACTTCCTCATATCAATCTTTAGAATATGGTGGGTCTTCAATCTAACATTAGAGTTTATGAAATCACGATTAACATTTATTTTTTTCTCTTCATGAGTTTCCTTTACTATATTTCCGTCATTAGGAATTATTTCTTGTATCAACCTTGCCAGCAAACCTTCAGTGTCTACTTTTAGATCATTCTTCATGACTTCCATGTTGTCTTTCATTTTTTCATCGATCTTAGCTTCCATGTCATCCATCTTAGCTTCCATGCCAGCTTCCATGCCATTCTTCAAACCATCCATATTAGCTTCTATGCCTTTCTTCAAACCATCCATCTTAGCTTCCACGCCTTTCTTCAAAACTTCTATTTCATTTTTTTTTTCTCTTTGCGAGAGTGAAATGTGGTGCAGTTGCTCTTGTAATTTTGATATGTCATGTTGCACTTCTTCCTCTTCATGAGCCATAGTAGATCCTTCTAAAGGCTTAATGGGTGTTGAATTATTTTTAGGTGGCATTTTATAACGCAATATTGATATTTATGCTTCAATATGCCCTTGGAATCACTTCAAACTAATTTTTCAAACAAGACTTATGCAATTTGAAAACAAAATACACACATTTTTCTTGCTTTTGAGGAGCTTGATATTGAAACTAAATTATCTCTGTGATTTAGAATCTTCAATATCTAAAATTTGGTCCTGTATTATCCCTCTGAATCTTCTTTCCAATGCCACATGTCTGACCTGCTTTGGATGCTTCCAGGCAAAGTTATTCCCAATCTCCCACAATTACCTAATTATGGATCGGTTCAGTAGAGTAAACTTGTACGGTGTTCCATGTGTCATTTTTTCCTCCTTCGGCTCTGAAATTGATACATAGGAAACCAAATTCAATTTTATTTCAGCCTCTTTTGACAGAATCCCAATCCGATGCTCAGAGAAATAGTTATGATGATTTTCCCATGGACACCTCTTTGAGATGAAATTCGAAACCTGAAAAAACCATAACTTCCATAGATCATATCTCCGTACATATTGTGAACCAAGATATAAAATTTTGTATACGAAGTTCCTCAAGATTTAGTCTTCACATGATTCAAATTTTAGCTTCTAAACCTTCGTAGAAGAAAATTTATAGTGAAAATTCCACGATGACCTATTTGGAGCAGCAAAACCCTAGAATCCAAATCTTTGATACCAAATGTTATGAAACCAGCTCCAAAAATAGAATAAGAGAGAGATCAATGCCTTAGAAATAAGCCACTTCCAGGGGAAACCTCCTTTACATTACTTAAATGAACAATTCTTTAATGATACAAATGAAAAAACTTCCTTTATATATAGGAGTCCATGGGGTGACAATATAATCCTAGCCAACCTAACAACAATAATGTAAGGATACAATAATAAAATATTGGGGTTACAAGGTTATAAAAATAACAATAAGGGGGGCACACTAACAACAATAAGGGGTTATACTAGTAATATAGGGACCTAACAGATTCCTAAGGTTGACTAGGGGTAGGCAGCGGAGTATAAAGGCATTGCTTCTTGATGGTTGGTTTGGCAATGGTGTAAGAAGTGTAGGATCTGATGTACTTCCCGACATCTTGTCAAGGTTCAGACCATAGAAATACTTTTGCATTACTTACAATGTTTTCTCGACCCCAAAATTCCAAGTGACCCAACTGTAGTGCACTCCAAATCATATTCGCACACTCGCTTCAAGGTAGACAAAGGTGTCTCAGGTGACATAGCAGTGCATCCTAGAGGTGAAAATCTGGAACTTGCTTACCCTCAAAGAGCATCTTGTATATATGGTCGCATTCTGGATCACTTTTGTAGAGAAATAGCCAATCGAAAGTCACATTCCCACAATATTTGAGCACGGTGGTTAGTGCAACGATCGGTGGTCGGCTAAGGCAGTCTACAACATTATTGGTGTTGCCCTTCTGGTACTTGATGTTCAAATGAAATTGTTGCAGTTATGTGTGTTACACCATTTTTTGGTCATCTAACCTATTATCATTAGATGGAGCCAAGTACACCATGTAAGACCAATTTTACCCAAAGTAAAATTTCTTTCACTATGAAAATAACTTAGTAATCCACCTTTATTAAGTTTTTTATGGTCTAAACAGGAAACCCCATGAGGAAATATTAAATAAATATACATTTGTTTGATTTTCTTCAAGGAATAATTAGTTAAACAACATTTTAATTAATATTCCTGGTTATAATTAACCTAAAACAAGGAAAATAAATAGATAAATCATTATTTATCTTATTATTTTCTAACAATTATTATTTAAACCTTATTTAAATAATATTTTTTGTTAAATATGACTAAATCACCCCTAAATAATTAAATAAATCATTATTTATTTGATTATTACTCAACCGCATCCTTAAAATGATAGATAAATCATTTATTTATTTATTATTTACAAATAAAGGGATTTGACCCAAGTCAAATTCCTTTTCCCTCCAAAAAATATAATAAAATATTCCATAAAAGTTGGATCTTGATTTGGTTAATAATATTTTAATATGCACCAATATCTAGAGTAACTCAATATTTTATTATAAATAGAAGGGTTTTCCCATTCATTTACCACCTTTTGTTGCCTAAAGATCACTCTGGATCTGTACTTTTGGTCTGACTATTGATCCACCATCATAGTCGTATTTTGCTGCCATTTTTGTCTGGGTTTTCTACACCATCAAGGGAGTAGAGTTTTAGATATGAAGTGTTGAGGACTTACAAGAACCCATCCCATTGAGGAGAACTATTAACACCCTTCTGTGTTTTCCTCCCAGGTGCCATTAATAAAAAATTCATTCAACATATTCTTGTCTTGTCTATTGGATGTATGGAGTAAATATTGTTTTTTCTACTGCTTAATGTCTTCTAATGCATAGATCTAAATTTTTTTAGCATTTATCTTAATCACCTAACTACATATCTGAGGATATTGGAAGCCATCTTTGCTGTTAGGGCTATTTTTTATGCACATCTAATGTTGTCTTTTTTCATACGCTTGGAATTAAGATTCCTACTAACAACTGGCGACTCCACACAGGTTTACGATTATGACCTTTGTCATTTTTCTGATCCTTTCATATCCAACTTCTTCATTTCTCTTCATCCTCTTGTTTTTTATTTTCTTGATGCTTTTTTTTAACCTATAAAACCCTAAAATGATAAAAATTCTAACTTCCGTGCGTTTTCAGACCTATTGCGCAGGTGACAAACATCAGCCGCAGCTGAGACGACAATTTCTGTGAAATATGCCGCTAAGAGTGCTGGAAGTGAAGGTCACACTTTTTGGCCCAAAAACTATGACCTAAACCCTCAGGATGCACCTTTCAGCCCAAAAAATGTGACCTCTGCTGAAAACAGGTCAAAAACTGCGACCTGGACTTTTTGCGGGAATTTTTGTAAAAGTTTTCTGGGATTGTCTAAGCCTCTGTTCAGGGTTGTCTGACCTTTGTCTCTGCCCATTTTGGACCTTTAATTGTTCTGTTTTTATCAAATAAGTGGGAACCTAGCCCCCTAGAGCTTCAGTACCCTCCACCTCTTGTGGAATATTTTTTATTGTTGCAGGTTGGCTAAAATTTCAGAGTCTTCAACCATTTTTCAGATCTAATACCTCGCCTTCAGATCCACTTTAGATCAGCTTGTTATGCATCAAAATCACCTCATTTAGCTTTTTTTGGGTTTTCCTCTAGGGTTCACTCTGTTTCCCTCCAGGAGATAGCCTTTCGCCGCCTCATTTACAGCAATTTTCCCTCTAATTTGTTGTTGTTTTCTACACCACTTTCCAGTATATTTTTCGTTTAGATCCCTGTCCCTCCTAACCTTAGATCTATTGGCTATTTTAGTGTGTTTTGATTATTTTTTTACTCACCTACAGACTAGTTGTTGAGAGGCCCGCCTCCTTGGGTTTAGATTATTGCATTATTAGTTGTTTATTTTTTTGTTTTTGCAGGCTTATATAATGTCATTTGAAGTTTTATTTGCAGATATACAGCACACTTTTTCTATTTCTCTACAAACGTCTGGGTTTAAAAATTAAAATTTACACACTTCACACACACACCCTAAGCAAAAAATGGCTTGGCTAACACCACCAAGAAAAGACTCTAAAACATTGAAATCAATTGATCCTACACCTATCTGCCCTTGCTTCGACATTGTAATCTGTTGATCCTGCACCTCCCTGCCCTTGTCGGTCTCTTTTTCCTTTGTGCCATGTTTTTGTCATCATCATTGCACCACCAAGGCATTTATCCCGAAGACTTCTTGGCCTTCATCCTCAGTTTCTGGTAGGAAGACTTACTCCTCCGTGCAAGATTCGAGTTAGTCCTACACTGAGTACACACACCGACTCTTCTTTTGTTCCTTTGGGTTTTCCTTCTCGTTCCACCTTCGATTCTCCCCCTGTCACCTTCACCATGTCTGGTGCAGAACCTAATGTTGCTGGTAACCCCAACCCTCATGCTGGGAATACCACTAGTGGGACTACAAATGACACTACCTCGGCTGCACTCTTGCTCCCCTTCATGGTAGGCCTCAGCCTCCCCGATTTTGACTACTTGATAACTGACCCTATACACCATGATGCTAGTCGGCCTACTATGCCGACGAAGCTACCTTCCGACATCCCATATTTTGAAGGACTTGCTGGAGAAGATCCTACAAATCATGTTCGATCTTTCCACATGTGGTGTTTGTCTAACTCCATTACCGATGACTCTATCCATCGTCAGTTTTTCCAATGTACACTTACAGGTGAAGCTTCTAAGTGGTATGTTGATCAGGCCCCTTCCTCTCATGCCACCTTTACGAATATTGCCTAGGCTTTTTTATCTTTCTTCCAGATCCCCCTTTTTTCTGACACTGGTACTGAACTCTTGACTTATTTATGTCAATCATCTGCGATCCACCTATCCGACCATGTCCAGGAATGGCGGAGAAGAAAGAGCCTATGTTGAGCCCCTACCTTCGCAAGACCGTGTCTACATGGACTATTTCCTTAGATCTCTTTTTCCACCTATCGAAAAATATGTCGCATCGCACTTTCCTCAAACCAAAGAAGCCGCTCTCCAAATTGCGTTAAAATATGACGTGATCTACGCTCAATCGGATTATGTTTATACCATTCTACCTGATCTTCCTAGACTCAGTGGTGCCAACGCACTGGGGGCATCTCACGCCGCCGACGGTATCGTTGGAGCTCTCTCTAATCCATACACTCAACCTCCCATGGGCTATGGCTTTCCTCAGGGGGGCAGCACCTCCTACACATTTCCCCCTCCCGGTAGCACGTATCCAAGATATGGCATGCCTCCTCTTCTTGCCCAGCCTCCTGTTTACCGCACTTTTACCCAACCTCCTTATTATTCATATCCACAGCCTAGTGCTCCAACTCCTCCAGCATTAGCACCACCTCCTACCTTGACTTCTCAACCCCTGCAACAGCAGTCACCACCCCCTCAGGGGCAGGTGTATGCACAATAGGGCGTGACTAATCATCCTCCCTCCAAAAAGAAGAGGAAAGGCACTCAAAATTAGTCTGCCCCTGTTAATCCTGGACCTAATCCTCAAAATAATGCTCCTAACACTACTAACCAGCAACAGGGCACCCAAGCCAAGCAGGAAAGGCCTGTTCGCACGAACAATCCTTGTTCTTGTTGTGCTTTTTATGGTCTTACACACATGATTCTCCTCTTTTACCACAGATGCAACAGCTATGGGAGTCTCAAGCAACATTGTGAGGACAACAAACCTCCCCTTCTGTCCGTCCTAGTGCTGCACCTAGTCAACCAGTTGTGCTTACTAATCATTTTCCTCAGCAAGGATTTGTGGCTACCCAACCACTTGAAGAACAGCTGGCCACTCAACCTCTTCCATCTGGTACCTCTGATTACCAAATTCTCATGATGAACTCTGATCAACCTCTAATTGTAGACATTAATCTTCAGACTCAGTCCCGTCAGTACAACAAGCCTCCCGCTATGTCTATCCCCGAGCCGCCTCCTTCGGTCTCTATAGAGCCTCTTTTGGCACCTAATGGTCCCTTTCATATCCCTCAGCCTAAGGCGGAGGTTCATACCAAGATCCCTAAGGGACCACTACGCTGAAATGTTTCTTCTAGCAAAGTTGCCCATTCGTTTAGTATGGTAGATGATTTGGCACAATCTCCTGCTGCCATTTCAACACTGGAACTCCTCCAGTCATGCCCTTCACAATGAAAAGCTCTACTATCTTCCATGGGCATTGTATATCCTTCCAACGATCGATTGATTGTCTTTGATGTTGACCAGTCAGAACATCCTCCTCTCCCTGCTTCCATTGCTTTCCAAATCCCAGTCAAGATTTGAAACGCCAACATTTCCCAGTGCATTATTGATGAGGGGGCATCCACCTATTTGATGTCCAATTCGGTTTGGAAGAAACTCAGATCACCTGAGTTGGCTCCTTCCATGATCACTCTTCGAGCGTGGGATGGCCACACCTCCCAGCCCATTGGCTTATTTCGCAATTGTCCTATTACTCTTGCGGGCAAGATTGTTTGCGTTGACGTAGAATTCATAGATTCCCCCTTATGTTACAACAGTCTATTGGGTCATAGTTACACTTATGCAATGTATGTTGTCCCTTCTGCGGTCCACCGCAAGATTTCCTTCCCTCATAATGGAAAGATAATCACCATTGACCAGTTGACATATTACGAACCGAAGTCCCAAACCTCCCCTGAGTCCACTATCTCTTCGGTGGCCAACAAGAAAACCGTTGATCATTTGACCAGTGTCTCACCCGGAGTCAACAAATATTCCTCATTTCTTGTTATATTCCCTGGTCTTCCTCCTCCTACCTCTGATCCCAGCTCATCAAATGTTTGCATGATGCAATCGTCTCGGACTGCTCTTGAGAGGCCTGCCTTGGCTAGTCAGCAGCCTACTCCTCACCCTCCATTTCAGCCTTCTAGAACTCCTCTTGGCCCTTCAGCTGGTATCCATGAGCCTCTCTACCCTCCTGGAACGGTTCCTCCAGGCCTTAACCATTTAGGAGTCGTCCCGTGATGGCAGAATCACCCTGCTAAACCCACAATCTCCTTATTTTTGTGCATATAAAAATGCATCTCAATTTAATGCCCCAAATAAATCTCAATCTGGGCAAACTCGAAAATTTAATGTGGAAGCTTTTATATCTATTTACAAATTCTATGGTTTAAACCATGACCAACATCACTCCCAAAAACTTCCAAACTCTTATGCAGAAGCCCTTACTTTTAATCTTCAAATAGATTACTCTCACCTTTAATAAATACCAACTTCATTTCACGATATAGAATTACTACTTCAGCCTTTGGTTCACACCCATTGGTTTTATTTCTAAAACTCAGACTTTATAATTAAGCCTAAGGCTTATCATAGAAATGAACCATGTTAACATTAAATTTAAAAGTTCAAAATTGGTTAATTAAATACCAAGGCATATATATATTATGCATTCAATGCCAGCCCACATAAAATAATATTCGACCATAACTCACTATTGATTTGGCCCCATGGCCCCACACAATATAAAACCATCGCATCAAATAAATAATGCATTGACCTTAACGTTTCATTAACATACCTTCTGTTGTTGATACATCAGTGTCCATTCATCAGACAACCTTCACATTTTTCACTACTCTGCCCCTGCCT
The DNA here is from genome assembly GCA_034641835.2 of Pinus albicaulis. Lineage (NCBI taxonomy): Eukaryota > Viridiplantae > Streptophyta > Pinopsida > Pinales > Pinaceae > Pinus > Pinus albicaulis. The sequence goes on from CM076575.1 coordinate 1,465,617,342, forward strand.
CTATATGCCCATAGGAATACATTTATACCAATTTAATGGTGAATCGATGCAGCTCCCAAAACTCTTATAATTCCCAAATTCCTAACTCTAGACTAAATCCTTATATTTGTGGAAACCGATTCCAACTCATTCCTAATCTGCAATATTTTCGAATCTCTAATATATTCATATGCCCAACTAATCATTCGAGAGCAGTTACAATTCTCTCCACATTTAATTAAAATTAATTAGAACCCACTAAATTCATCACATAAAATCTAACTCTCTTGAAAACTAAAAACCCCTAAGTCTATCAAAAATGCATGGAATTTTTTTTAGCCTAATGCCTCTACATCATACTCCCAAGATTAAAATGAATCATGATCTCCTAATCATGTGCTCTTAATACTTTGCCTCCTGGGTCCCATACTTTGCTTTGCTGCTATTCATTAGCTACATTGTTCTTCAACTGCACACTTCCAGGTTTCCATACTTTGTTCTGCAGCTTGCCTCCAGCCATGCTTTCACACTCTGCTCTTATTTTTCCTTTGCTAAAATTTCTCTACTTTCTTGTTGTTGTCTGCTACTTTTGAGGAACCTTCATCATCAGTCTCCTAATATTTTCAATTTCTATGTCCAACCTTTATTTTGTCTGGAAATTTCTTTGCCTTTTGTTGCGGCCTCCAATTTCTGTTGCTGCCAATACTGTTTCTGTTACTGTCTTCAAGAATTTTGCTGTTGCCCCTGTGGCTATCTCATCAATTGTTATTGTAAATGTTTCCCTCATGGATGTTTCTTCAACTGCTGCTCTTGCTACCGCTGCCAATGTTGCTGCAAATGTCGTCTTAGACATTGCTGTCAATGTTGCCTCTTTTGCCAAAAAAATTTCTAACATTGTTCTTAGTCCTGCAAATGTCACCCCACATGTTGCTTCAGCTGTCAGCATAGATGTTGTTGATGCCAATGTTGCCTCTTTTGCCAGAAATGTTGCTTCCTCCCAAACTTCCCGAATATCTCTTAGGATACCTCCCTCTGCAACATTATTTTGCTCATCACCTACAAATTTACTTTTAAAAAGTAAATTATCTTTATTTTCTCTAACTGCAATAACATAATCATTCATTTCTCCTTGTGTACTAGTAAGCATGATTAAATTCTGCAAACTAGTATCTGCTCCTATTCTTTTCACAGCTTCAAGCATTTTCACTCTAGTGTCTGCAATTTCATTCTCTTCTCTAAATGTTTTCAGCAAACAATTCAGCCATCTATTCTCAAACATTTCATCAATATGCTGCAAACTTGTTTCAGCATATTCTTCTTCTTCTTCCTTGAAAATCTTCAGTAATTGTCCTTCACCTTCTTGATTGCTTCTGGAAATCAAATCAAGTTCTTCAAATTCTTCATTTTCATCTTCTATTAGAATAGAATTATGATTTTCCATCATTGTAGCAGTTCCAAAAGTATGTCTTCCAGTCTTCTCTTGGTTATTCAGACAAGCCAACTCTTCCTTGTCATCAATAGTAATAATAAATTCCTTCACATGAGACATGATTGCCTCACCTTCCCCCTTCTGCAATAGTTCATCTGTATCCAAAACAACTCCAAAAGATGGATTGTCTTCTGCAATACCTGTCAACACATCCAAATTGTCAGTTTCAAAATCATAAGATCCAATGGTCTCACTTGATGATTCAGTCACCAATTCTTTCCTCAGCAATCCTAAGGCTCTTCCAAGACTCAAAAGGTCTTCAATGTCTTCATTCCTTCGCATCTTCACATTCTGCAATCCCCAATTTTGAAATTGAGGTTGTCCCTCCAGCATTGAATCATGTTTATTCAACATAATCTCCAGCAATCCAATTTCCTCATTCTATGGATTAAAGACTTCCACAGAATTCTCCTCCTCTTTTATTTGATTGTCCAATGTCGTCAATTTTTCTTTAGCATCAATAGAATATGCATTCATAAAATAATTGTTAAAACAAAAATCATAAGGCCTCAGTGCCTTTCTTTCCTCTGCCATCATTTCAGTATGTTGTGCTGAAATTCCCTCCTTCTCTATCAGCACATCAGTATGCTGATTCACTTTTCCAAAATAATTCTCTAAAGAATTTCCAAGACAGTCAACAAGTATTTCATTCACACCATCTATCTCCATGATGTTTTCGTGTTCACTGTAGTGAACTCTGCCTTCTACAATCTCCCTTTCATACTTTGAATTCTCCAACAAATATTCCAGCAATGCAATTTCTTTGCGGCATTGCTGAAGTATTTCATCATCATTCACTATCCCTGCATTCATACACAAACTTTCAGTTTGTAGACCAGGAGCTTCAAATGCCTCAACTAGTGTTTCACATATCAGTTCTTCAAACTGATCCTATCCTTCTTCATTCACAAGAATTTCTTTCTATGTTGCAACAGTTTCCATCATAAATGTATCACTGCTTCCTTCAGTCAAGAGACATTCTCCAACATTGCATTTTACTTCAGAGTATTCATCTTCTAAGAGATACTTCTTCATACTTGTGACAGATTCACAAGATTTCTCATCCTCCCCTGTAAAACCTATAATCATCTTACAATTTTCAGATTCAAGAATACAAGGCTTTACATCATCCAGCTGATCTAGACTTGTCCAATAACTTAGGAAATCATCAATAATTTCCTCTTCAACAAGACAAAATTCTTGATGTCTTAAACCTTCACCAAGATTCGCAAGATATTTTACAGATCTCCATTCATCATCTGTACTCTTTTCTGCTTCACAAACATAACCTTCCATTTTCAACTTAGCTGCTCTGAGTTCTGCACGTCCCAACTGTACATCCATCCTCTGTTCAAGCTTTCTCAGCTTCTCTGCAAAATACATGTTCTCTTGTTGTTCTCTTCTCTGTTGTAGCCTTGGCCACTTTAATCTCTTCTTCATGAGCCAACCAACTCTTTGTCTTTCCTCTATCATCATTTTCAGTTTATTAAACTATTCTCTGATCTCAGCTACCTCTTTCTCATATTCTGCATCAGTGAATTTCTTCCTCGTGCCATTTGCTTTGGCATCTTCCTTCACTCTTCTATTGTGGCCTCTCTCTGAACCTCTACTCTCTCTTCTATGACTATCAATAGTCATCCTCTTCTCCATGAGTTCCACACTCATAAGCTGCACTAAGCCTCTGCAACAACAAGCTCTCTTGTTGCCACTTACCTCACCAATCCTTTCCTCCGGATTTGGTCTTTTGGCAAGTACTGGTCCCCTATCTGTTGGAACCTTCTGAGCACTCTCTTCTTCTCTCTCTATGCTTCACTCTGCAACTTTTAGAACTCATTCAACCTCTGTTTAATCTCTTCAGGTCCTGCCACATTCTTATTCCACTCAAAATCCCTTGCTGGACTCCTTCATCACTGCTTTCAAAGCTGTGATCTTCTTTTGCTAAGATTTCTTCAATTGCCTGCAATCTGAATTCTGCAAACAATACTTCAAACCAGAGTTAAATAATGCTCATCAACTCACCTTCCAAGATTGTTGAGTGATCTTTCTATTCCTCTCACCTACACTACATCTCTATATGTTGCAATATTTATCAGTTTCAAAAATCTGATCTGTTTTTATCACATGCAATTAATTCCAAAAACTTGAACCTTCAAAAAGAGCTATTCCAGCTCTGATACCACTTGATGGTAGGCTCACCCTCTCAAACCCACAATCTCCTTATTTTTGTACATATAAAAATGCATCTCAATTTAATGCCCCAAATAAATCTCAATCTGGGCAAACTCAAAAATTTAATGCGCAAGCTTTTATATCTATTTACAAATTATATGGTTTAAACCATGACCAACAGCACTCCCAAAAACTTCCAAACTCTTATGCGAAAGCCCTTACTTTTAATCTTCGGATAGATTACTCTCACCTTTAATAAATCCCATAAATACCAACTTCATTTCATGATATGGAATTACTACTTCAGCCTTTGGTTCACACCCATTGGTTTTATTTCTAAAACTCAGACTTTATAATTAAGCCAAGGCTTATCATATCAATGAACCATGCTAAAATTCGATTTAAAAGTTTGAACTTGGTTAATTAAATACCAGGGCATATAGATATTATGCATTGAATTCCAGCCCACATAAAATAATATTCGACCATAACTCACTATTTATTTGGCCCCATGGCCCCACACAATATAAAACCATCGCATCAAATAAATAATGCAATGACCTCAGCGTTTCATTAACATACCTTCTGTCATTAATACATTAGTGTCCATTCATCAGATGGCCTTCACATTTTTCACTACTCTGCCCCTACCTCTATATGCCCGTAGGCTTACATTTATACCAATTTAATGGTGAATCGATTCAGCTCCCAAAACTCTTAAAATTCCCAAATTCCTAACTCTAGACTAAATCCCTAGATTTGTGGAAACTGATTCCAACTCATTCCTACTCTGCAGTCTTTTCGAATCTCTAATCTCTTCATATGCCCAACTAATCATTCGAGAGCAGTTACAATTCTCTCCACATTTAATTAAAATTAATTAGAACCCACTAAATTCATTACATAAAATCTAACTCTCTTGAAAACTAAAAACCCTTAAGTCTAACAAAAATGCATGGAATTTGTTTTAGCCTAATGCCCCTGTATCATCCCACCTAGCCATTACCCCTCTGATTAGATACTGTTCCTAGCTCCCCCTCCAGGATTTTATACGGCACCTGTCATGGCCACCCTCTCTCTTCCTAACTTGACCCTTGGGATTCTCGTCTGGTACCTTGATCCTCCAGCCGCTACCCCGCCAAGTCAACCCAAACCTTATCTTGCTTTGACCCTGGTTCAACCGGTCCCCATGACTTCTCCCGTTGCAACAGTGCCTCAACCACCTCAACAGGAACCACCTCCTGTTACAACCGTTTTGGGTAAGAAGGGAAAATCTTGCAAGAGGGCCTCCAAGGACAAGGCTGCCCTGACAAACCCTGCACTTCTCCTGTTGGCAAAGCCCTGTGTTTTGTGTGATGTTGTCGGTCATGCCACCCATAACTGTCCTGAACTTCCCCATATTTAACCCATGGATAAAGTTGCGTTTCTTGAGTCTACAGTCCCTAAAGCCTCTGTTTCTTCTTTGACTGCATCCAAGAATCCTAAAACTAATCACACCAACCAAGCTTGTGCTTTGTGTGATCTCCATGGCCATTATTCCCACCATTTTCCCCACCTTATGCATTACTGTGCCTCATTAGAGGTAGTTCGGGAATACAAGATTGAACAGAACCAATTCGCCTCTCCCGTACTTGTGCAGTATGCTGTAGGCCAGACTAAGGATTTACCGGCTCCTATTGACATTCCCCCTCCTGATGTCGAGATGATGGAGCCTGCGGCCACTGTCCTCTACCTATCATCATCCAAGAGACCCTCGGCAGAAGCTCCCTCTGAATATTCCCTTGTTGTTTTGCTTGACCTCCCTTCAGCAATCACCCTGGGCTCAACATCAGTAGATCCCTTATATGCTTGTTCTTACGTCATCCCCCATGATGATTTTCATGTAAACCTTTCTTCTCATAATAATGAGTCAGGTAGCTTCACCGCGTCATGTGGTCTCGCTTCCTCCAGTCACTCCATCTTCTATTGTGATGATGAAATCATGGAAGCCATGTCCACCCCTGACTTCATCTTTCCCGCCCATAAACGGGATGGCACCATCCGTGCCTATGGTGACTTTTGCATCCTAAGCACAAGCTACACCTATGGTATCTCCCACACTCCACCTCACAGTCAGCATGTGAGTAGTAGACATCCTACCCAGATCACTCCCTCCCACGGAGTGTGTTCGATTTCTACATTGAGCTCAGGTTGCCAACATTGTTCATCATCTGCCCATTTATTGTCTTGTGGCACCTTTCATATGGACCTCCCATCCACACCTTATATCGGTTTTTCCGATGGTGAAAGTCGTTACTCTCGGAATCTAACCTCGGCAGGTTGGGCCATTTTTACCCCCTTGCATTCGCTTGTTCTCTCGAACGGTGTATGCATTGGTACTGCTACCAATAATCAGGCTGAATATGACGCAGTGCAAGGTTTATTAGAAGATGCCCTTTCACATCACATTCTCCACCTTCATGTTCGTTTAGATTCTCTGCTTCTTGTCATGCAATTGAATGGTGTCTATCATGTGCATAATCCTACTCTTTTTAGAAGATATTTACGAGTGAAGATTTTGATGCGTGAATTAGAAATCATTACATTCAGTCATGTACCTAGAGAAAAAAATCAATATGTAGATAGCATTGCAAACCATATTCTAGATTGGAATTTAGCACACGCATTTAACACAAGACAATAACATAAAAATATCAAAATTATGCATATCCATAATATGTGTCGTATAAAATGTTTTAGAGTCCATCCACTCTTATACATATGACATTCCCATAGCATGTTACAAAACTCAAAACTAGGGGCACCACCTGCCCCTACACACTAATCACTATCTAGAGGATCTCGAGCCAATGGCTCTGATCTCGCAGCTCGTAGATCACGCATACCCTATCCGTCCATCGCCATGCGTCGCATGACCCCTCGCCACTCAGAGGGTAGACCAATACATGGATCGATGTACTAGTCATCTAAGTCTTTCCAGCCGTGCTCTGAAACACCGGTCAGAAGCCTTTCACATCTATGATGGATGTCCTCTAGGAGGGTTGCTGCATCCTCATTTTTCTGCGCCCTCGGTCCACTAGGTCTTGCGGTCCCCGATACTGCAGGTCGTCCCATATACCCGGCCAGTTTTACCGATGCCGTATCTGCATACCAAAAGGGAAAGAATCAGTACCACATACAATATTCTATAACTTTACATGCACATAAAATATTACCAATTTTTCACTTACCATTTGGCCCCCATATTCTTCCAGGCAACAGTGGCAGATCTAGTTCCCCACAACAACTCATCCCACTATAGGGATATTCGTCTATATATAGTGGCATATGATCCCAATGAACAAAGAACTCGAGTCGAAACACTCATCCAACCGCCCCACCTCCTCCTCTACATAGTAGTCGCCCCCACTGGTGCATCCTAGGCTCTCTCGGGCCCCCATCTTGGAGTTGTATGCAAGGTCGAAGTGCCAGGATCTTCTCAAAGAAGAATGAGCACAAACCTGTACCATATGCACATTCATGGTTCACTTGTTGCTTGCATAGCGAAAATTTTCATTTCAATGACGACAGCATCATCTGGGCCCACCCATAGTAGGTCCCACTCAAAACACTCTCCATAAGCATCATCTGCCCTCCGGTGATGTGGTGGAGTGCCTGGTTTCCCAGGATCCACAGCACCACTACAGCCACAACACGGGTCTCTAACCTCTCCAAATCCCCGATGGGTATCCGTGTCCCCTTGACTTGGAGACCTAGTCGACAATGGCGCTCTACAAACTCTATGATATTCCACCCCCACAATAACATTGGCTGAGTATTCCCTACCATCCCAAGTGGTAGGATACCAGTTAGGAAATATATATCCTAGACCATCAAATCGATCTAATGCCCCTGCACTATAAAGACCTCATGGTCTAGATCCCAATAGCTGACAATCCGGTCCAACAAGGGCTCTCCAACTCTCATCAAAGGGTTCTCCACAATCTTCAGAACCCCAAACCTGGCCAATGCACTACGAACACCTTGATCCTCCCGAATCTTCGACCGTAATGCGCCCAGGTCTCTCTCTCTCTCCAGTTGATCCATAATTCTGCCATATCTACAAAACAACCATCATATGTGTCAGTGTATAGATAGGAAATACTGTATCTCATCATAAAAACCTAGTGCCCAGCCAAAAAATAGCATAGAAAAACCCCTCCCTAATAGGTCGCACTTTTCAGGCCCAAACTTGGGACAAGTCGTAGTTTTTTGCTCAAAACCTGCTACCCAGGTTGCACTTTCTGCCCTAAAAAGTGCGACCCAGTCGTGAAAAGGAGAAGGGGTCTGTTCCTGAGCCCTGGGGACCTAATCTGAATTCCAAATCCACTGAAAAGAAAGAGTAGGGTTAGGCCTCTTACCTACAACTGACATATATTGATTTCAATGATCGGTTTGTCCGCTATGATCGCCGCAAGATTTAGGGCCTTCTTTCCTCTCTACATTCACCACAGCTCCACATGCATATGAGTGAATTTGGAGGGAAAGTGCCTTATTAAAAGAGAAACCCCTTATTTTTATTTTGCTTGCTACGGCCAAACCATAGCTCAGTTTTCCAAACCTTTTGTACCATTATAAATCTCTCCCCGAGCCCTCAAATGGGTATTTGTTAGTTTTTCGTGATTTGATACTTCACTGGGACACATTTTGTCCAAGAAGGGTCACTTCACCACTCCTAAAAATTGAATTTCTTCACCTACCACACTTGTACCTGGGGGCACCCCTTTGCCTTCATACTTTTTCATGCTTGTGTCGATCTTCGTCGTGAGTAACCATCATGTACTCATGTTTTTATGGTCCTCATTGGACATTTTTCTGTGTGGCAGCACCATCGAGTCACCTTTGTTTAGAGCATCCGAGTTAAGTCATCATTGCATTCATGGAGTCTATCCCGAGTCACTTTGTATCCCGCTATAGTCCTCCATCCTTCATTTCTTGGTTCCTCTCTCGTGTCGCACATTATGGCCTTCAGTCCCATTGTCCCCTATCCCTCATGATATTGTGTCAGTTGCTACCAGTTCATCCATGCCCTTTATGCTCTAACAAAGGAATTCATCCATCTGCTACTCAGTACCCCCCATTTTATCATCATCCCTGTTGTCATTCTATCAGTCGCTCTACTATTTTGTCTCGTGCCTTAGTTGAGGATCCCTTATTTCCACACCTATGGTGGACCTCCTTCTGTTGACATCAGCTCATTCATTCTAGAAGACAATTCTAGAGGGCGGTGTACCTTGGTTCCCAATTCCACTCTTGTTCGGTGCCTCGAATCAGGCAAAGGGACTCCTTATTGCCCTTTGACTTGGTTTTTTCTCAGCTCCAGCTCCTTTCAACATGATCGAGATCTGTATACCTGATGGTCCATGATGCAGCAATTGATATCAGTGATTCCCTGGTATGTGTGAGATGTCTCAGCCATCATGAGGGGGTGGCCCTATAGGTAGCCCCCCACATGCCTGGCTGACCTCTTCCTTTCAGCCTTTGATGCAACTCCATAGATTTGATGATGTCGGCCTTAGCCGCTTGCAGCGAATTTTTTATTGCATGTATCAGTCATATTTTCAGACCCCTTTCCTATTTACAGGGGCATCTGGGTTGTATTTATATCTCATGTACTCAAATATTATTGTACAAGTCCTGGCTGTTATCCCAGGCACAATATGTATGTGGGATTCATTATCATGTTGTTTATCTGGCTCATTTTTATGCCAGCATGTACTATATTGTTCAGTCCCTTGTTTACTGGATGCCTTATTCTTTGTACTTTGTCTCGACGGGCATAGGTATGCCTCCCCCACCGCCTATAGCACAGGTACTCACTCATAAAAGAGACTTATCGCACCTATAAGTCTTGCCTCCTTAGGGTCTAGTCCTCTTAGCACTTTGGTCTACCTTACATTTCTCTCTCTCTGACTCCCCCTTCGGTGTCTAGTGATTGAGTTCTTACAACGTACTTCGGTCATACAATTATTTCCTAACACTCACACCCTGGGGGGAAATCTGTTACACCATTTTTTTATCATGTAACTTGTTACTATTAGAGGCACCTAAGTACACCATGTAAGACCAATTTTACCCTATGTAAAATTGCTTTCACTATGAAAAATAACCTAATAAACCATATTTATTAAGTTTTTTATGGTCTAAATAGGAAACCCTATGAGGAAATATTAAATAAATTTACATTTGTTTGATTTTCCTCGAGGATTAATTAGTTAAGCAACAGTTTAATTAATATTCCTGGTTATATTTAACCCAAAATAGGAAAATTAATTAGATAAATCATTATTTATCTTATTATTTTCTAGGAATAATTATTTAAACCTTATTTAAATAATATTCCTTGTTAAATATGACTAAATCACTCATAAATAATTAAATAAATCATTATTTATTTGATTATTACTCAACCACATCCTTAAAATGATAAATAAATCATTTATTTATTTATTATTTACAAATAAGGGGATTTGACTCAAGTCAAATTCCTTTTCCCTCTAACAAATATAATAAAATATTCCATAAAATTTGGATCTTGATTTGGTTAATAATATTTTAATTATGCACCAATATCTAGACTAACTCAATATTTTGTTATAAATAGAAGGTTTTTCCCATTCATTTACCACCTTTTGTTGCCTAAACATCACTCTAGATCTATACTTTTGGTCTGACTATTGATCCACCATCATAGTCATATTTTTCTACCATTTATGTCTGGGTTTTCTACACCATCAAGGGAGAGGAGTTTTAGATCTGAAGTGCTGAGGACTTACAAGAACCCATCCCATTGAGGAGAACTGGTAACACCCTTCTTTGTTTTCCTCCCAGGTGCCATTAATACAAAATTCATTCAACATATTCTTGTCTTGTCTATTGGATGCATGGAGTAAATATTGTTTTTTCTACTACTTAATGTCTTCTAATGCATAGATCTAGATTTTTGCAACATTTATCTTGATCACCTAACTACAGATCTGAGGATATTGGCAGCCATTTTTGTTGCTAGGGATGTTTGTTATACATAGCTAAAGTGGTCTTTTTTCGTACGCCTGGAATTAAGATTCATACTAACAATGTGGACCACTTCTGATGGTGATCATTCTACAACTACCCTTGTGTATGTATGAACTATAGGGGTCGATGGTCTGTGCGGATGACCATTTCCTTCCCAAAAATATAATGCTTCTATTGACAGCAAGCCTGCATAATGGAATACATCTCTTTTTCATAAGTGTAATACTTCCGAACTGTGTCGGAAAGTGTCTCATTGCGATATGCCATAGGATGCCCATGTAGAGTAATAACTTCCCAAATAACATATTCAAAGGCATCTGTCTTGATCTCAAATGGTTGTTGCAAGTTTGGTAATGTGAGCACCAGTGAAGAGTAGAGGTGATGTTTCAACTCGAAGAATGGCTTCTGTTGAGTTTCAGACCATATGAATTTTTCTTTCGCTCCTTCCCTGGTGACTTGACTCAAGGGTCAAGTGATATGAAATAATCTCAACACAAACCTGTGGTAGCAATTGGAAAGAACCAGAAAGTTGCAGAGCTTTGTTAGAGTGGTTGGGGTTATCAATTCCAAAATGGCTTAGATCTTGACTAGATCCACAATCACCCCCTTCTCATCAATAATGTATCCTAGTTACTAAACTTGGGTCATGCCAAAAGTGACTTCTTGAAATTGGCACACAACTTGTGTTGTCACAGTGTTTGAAGGACCTGTTGGATGTGGTGGAGGTGCTCTTCCCAATTATGGTTGAAGATCAGGATGCCATCCAAGTACATCACTACAAATGAGTTGGTGAATGGCCATAAGATGTCATCCATCAGCCTCATGAAGGTTGCGGGAGCATTCGTCAATCTAAAAAGCATGACCAACCATTAAAAAATTTCCTCCTTGGAATTGAAGGCAGTATTCCACAGATCAGAGGGTTCGATTGGTACTTGGTGATACCTGGACTTCAATTCAATCTTGTTGAAATATTTTTCCCCTTTGAATTGGTCCAGAAGGTCATCAATCCATGGGATCAGGTACCTATTCTGGATAGTGATCTTGTTTATTTCCTGATAGTCAATACAGAGTCTCCAATTCCCATCCTTCTTCTACAGTAGCTCCTAAATCTGTCTCTTGATTTTGTCTTTCTTGAGAATAGAAAGCTAATAGATTGGCCCATTGGGCAATGACGCACCTAGGGTCAAATCGATGGAGTGCTTGACCTGATAGTGCAAAGGCAGCCCTCTGGGTGAGGTGAAGATGTCCCCATACTCCTCCACGACCTTATCCATTTTTTGTCGGCGAGTGGATGAGCCCTATCTAGAGGTCATGGCCATAGTCTTCCTCATGCCCTGAGGGCAAATCATCAAGAAAAAAAATTATCAATTTTGTAAATGAGCTTACTTCATTGTTTTTCAATAACCAAAGAGATGGCAGTAGGTGGTGCTACCTCCAGTATCATGTACAAATTATTTCCCAAATTAACAATAAAAGTGTGAGGCCTGGACTCATACATAACATGTCGCTTCCACACATATGGTTGGCCTAATAAAACATCACAAACATCAAGAGGAGAAATGTCACATAATACTTCATCTATGAAGGGATTGATGTTGTAGGGAAGGTTGCACTGCTGGCTGATGCGGAGATATTATCCTTGGTGAAGCCACATGATGGTGTACGGTTGTGGGTTTGTTGTGGTCAGCAAGCCCAGCTACTTCACGACCTTTGCTAAAATTAGGTTCTTTTGGCTCCCACTGTCGGCAATGAACTACAACAGTCAAACCTTTACCCACATATGGGAATGGAAGAGGTGCTCCTCCTCCTCTGGATATTTTTTTTCATCCTTATGGATCTTCGTGGTGGCAACTGTGGCATTGGGATTTGCATCGGTAATATTATTCCCTTTTTCATTCCCATTGTTATGTTCTGATTCAGATTTGTAGCATGAATATGATTCATAAGCCTTCATCTCAGCCACCAGTGACTGCTTAGACTGACACTCACTTGTGTTGTGAGTGGAGCTCTTATGGAACTCGCACCACTTTCCCATGTCCTTCTTTGGCTTTGTGGTGTTTTTCTTTTCTTGCGGCTTTGGAAGTTTGTGCTAGGATGCCTTGCCTTGGATTTTTCTTTTCTTTTGTGGTTTGGGGGCATCTTTCCCTTGATTCTGATTCATAGATCCAAAGTCTTTCTTATTCTATTTCAATTTCTGCTCAGTCTTGGCGACATACCTATATGTTGCACCAAGTGAGGAAATGTCAGGAAACTCCATTTCCTCCTGAATGTATCTGTATAGAAAACTGCAGTACTTCAACACCAATTTTTTCTCCTAATATTTTATACGCAACTTTTTGTGTAGTGTACGAAACAACTTTATCAGCTCATGCACATCTTGATCCCTTTGTTGCCAAAGAGTAGTCCATTATATGTACCTGTCATCATAGCTCCCCATGGGATAATATTGTTCCTTGATGGTGTCTCGGAAAGAATCCCAAGTGGGTGCGGCCAAGAATAGAGAGGGTTCTCTCTCGTCCTTTTTCTCATAGTAGGTTTCCCACTAGTCTTTGACATGGGGGATGGCTTTGAGGAGTGAAAAAGTAATATTTTCCCGGTTGGAAAATTCATGAACTGAGAAATATCCTTCTAATATATTCAACCATTTATCTATGATGTTTGCATCTATTTGGCCCTCAAATATGGGAATGTCAAAGTTTACTTATACCTTAAAAGGAGTGGTGCCTCCAGAGTGGTTGTTGGATTCATATGCACCACTGGTGGGCAGTCATTAAAATATCTAGAAAAAGTTATCCATCATTTCGTTCCTTTGTTTCTTGAGGGCCTCCTCGAGCAATATTTTGATAGGATATCTTGCTTCCTATTCTTTATTTTCATCCCCCATGGGCAATCGTCTGTTTTTACGAGGCTGATCTTACAAAGTTTCAACTAGATTGAGCCTAAATCCGATACCTCGGCCTCATTGGGGACATGCAAAGAAGGATCGAGAAAGAGAAAAACGCTCTGGTACCACTAATCTGAACTTATGGAGGAATGTAATAAAATACATAAATACACATAAATGCATAGATGTAGTAGAAATAAAACTCCATTTCATTAATATCAAATAACTGAAATATGATTACAGACATAATGGAAATAAAATAGCTAGGATGTTGGTAGCTTATTGCTGAGAAGATATGTGGTGGCTATAGTCCTCTAAAATATGTTAAAATGAGGCTCAAGGGCCTTTTTATTATTTAAAAACATAAGAAAACCCTAAACAACCAAAACCCTAACCCTAGGAGATGAAACGCCAAGAGTTTGTGGGCCTCATTGGGGTTAGTTGGGCAGCCAACTTCCCAGGGTTGTAACTTGGTCATATTATCTCTATTTTACGTGTACAATATATCATCGGAAATATCTCTCTGAGTACTATGTTTTTTGCTATAGTTCCTTGTGTATGGCTATGGGCCTACTGCAAACCTCAAAAAATTTTGTTTAGGGGGTCAAAATTGCTCTGGAAGTTCACGACCCAAAATAAATGCTAAAAATAGTAAATTCTGCTATAAGAAAAGAAAATGAATAAACTGACTGGAGGTCTAGGTGGAATAGGTGGGTGGCCACCAATATCCACCTGGATTAGATGCACCCAAGGAGAAAAAAAAAATTGGGCTTCATTATTATTAAGGGAGTTCAAGAAGGATAGCTTTGACACTCAAGAATTAAACATTGAATTCCATTATGCTTAGTTGTTGATCTTGATAGCTCTGGTAGAGTGGGAAAAAATGGAGCATTTCCAATCAGTGGAATACCTATTGAAACCTATTGCGACAGCCCAGTTTCATAATTTGTGGGATTCCAATGACCTTGAGCATAAGAGACTCAAAAATATTGTGTTTTTATTATATGGAGAGGTAATACGGAATATCATATAACATCGCAATTACTTGCTAAAAGTGTGAGCAAGTATAAGGGCATAGAAAAATTCAAATTTGCACCCCACCATATTTGGATTCTGGTGTGGAAAGACCTAACAAAGGCCTAGAAGAAAAAACCCCACCAATTAACTGAGGATGAAATTCAAGGTATATTGGATGCATGGGTCCTTGCATGGAAGATAATGAAGGAAAAATCTTCATATGTAGATATTATCTCAAGTGGATAAGAGATCACTGCCACCCCCTCAGCTCAAGATCAACAACAATTTCAGCCATTAGTTGTCCTAAAATCATAACCACAAGATGAACTAGTCACTCCCGAAGTCCAATAGTGGATAGGGAAGAGAATAATGTTTAGGAGTATAATAGGAAGTGCATCCACCATGAATTTCAAAAAGAAGAAGAAATATTCCCACCCCTCCATAGCTTGAACCACCTTTATAGGGGATGACTTTGAACACACAAGGGGCCAAATGGGAGATGTTGTAGTGACCAGGTATGATTTCCTACATCAACTGATCAAGGAAATGAATGTTAAATTGATTTTTTCTTTGGGTTTAAGGGAAGTACCATCAGTGATCCCTCGGTTGTAGCCTCAAGAAAAATACCAGGCCCATGCAGCCTCATTGTCCCAATAGCAGAAAATGGCATGTAGGATTCTCAGTGTTACAGTACAAGTTTGGGAAGGGACTATGAAAAAACCTCTAGATATTAGTGTAGAGATTGAGGTTGTGTTATCAAATTTTGAGTCAAAATAGTTAGTATAACTATAGCATATCACATCCTGATTATTACAAGACATACCCATGATCATGGAGGAAGACTTGGGGAAAAGTGGAAGGATAGAAGAATAGTTGTGCCAGGAGTAGCAAAGGCTAAAAGATAATAATTCAGAGTGGAGCAATTCCTTCACCCACATTTATAGAGATTGTATTGAAGGGATGGTAGAGGACACAACCCCCTCCCAGGACATGGAAATGAGGATAAGGGAATCCATCCTTGGATTGAAGATGCTAGTTGTAGAGGTGACCGCCAGACGGGAGTCACAAGTGTCAACAGAGGATCAACACCAAGAGTAAATGATATGATAGAGGAAGGAGAAATTGACTACATATGAAAGGATGTGTAAAGATATGGTAGAGAAAAGTGACCAGTTGGGGAATAAGTTTTCCTAGGATCGAGTAATGCAAATAGTTACTAAACAAATCAAGGTAGCAGAATATCATCACCTCCAAATCGACCTAACAATGAAAAAGATGAATCTTGTTGAGAGGAGGAAGGATATGCATGATAAGGCACAACTTAGAGAGCCGTGAGAAAGCTACACGAGGAGAAATATCCCTGGATGGATCTCTAGGACCAAGTTATGGTAGTCATGGATGAATTCATCGAATTATTGAAGAACATGCAAACTTTAAATAGTGAGGATATCAGTGTAGTCATTAGGGAAATTAATATTGGAATAGTTAACATCATAGCCCATATTGAAGCATAAGAAGAAACATGGGAAACTTTTCAAAAGGTCAAGGAGGAAAAAATCGTTTCGGCAAAGGTGATCGGAATCCGGATTAGGGCAAAAGTTTGCAAAAACTTCAAAGTGCTCAGAATCACACCAAACCAAAATGACTGGATCGAGCTCGTTGTTGGGAATCTGGTGCACTTTTTTTCACTCAAAACAGAGACCGTATGAGGAATTTAGAGTTCATTAATCGTCATTCCAAATAGGTGAATTAAAAAAAAGGGGGTCAAATAGGGTCAAAGGCCAAAAATTTGGGTTTTCCTCCGGCCCAATGATAGGATCACAAGTTTCAAAGTGTGGTTGGTTGTGACTTGTTGCAATTTAATTGGTTTTTGATGAACTAACGGGGATCTGAGTCGTGGTTAGCCCAGAGGTCGCCACGTGACCCTCCCAAAGGCCAAATTTCAGGGTTAATGTCAAAGTTCGAATTCTGAATTATGGTTCCAAGGTTCAAATTTTATTAAACTCCAAAATATCATATATTTCAAAGGGTGAAATATTAATGATTCCAAAGTTCGAATTTTTTTATGGTGCAAAACTTTACATAGAGGTTGGGCGGAGGTCGGGGCTCGACCCTACGACCTTTCCCAACACAATGTGCTACCTTACCACTACACCACTACAATAGTTCTTAACTATAGTGGGTCGTGAATTATATTTCAATCCATATGGTAATGACGGTGGAGGTAAGGAGGGGGCCAACCCCCTCACCACAAGATCACATGCGGATGACTAGGAGCGGAGTTAATTCATAATGGCGCTACATTAAGTTTTAAATGGGTTTAGTTAATCCAAATCCAATGTTAGCGCTAATCCTTATCACTAATCCGGATTTGGATTAAAACAAACTTAGTGCATTTGAATCGCACTTATCCACAGTCTAAACAACGCTTAATTTAATTAAACATGAGTTTAATTCGGCAGCATGTTTGGCGGAGCCCCCAATTTCAGCGCTGCCTCCAAAATTAGGGCCCTAACTCGAGATGTTCCAGTTTTAGTGGAGTTTTCCCAGGAAATATTGAGGAAGCCATAGCTTTGGCATTTTTCGACCAATTTTGGTTCAAGAAGAATCATTCATAGATGATTTGGATTCTTTGAGCATGATGGTGCAGATTGCAGAGGCATTGGAGCACTCTTGTAATTTATTTTTCCACTTTGAATATTAAAGAAGCATAGGGCCACCACGAGGGGTTCTTGCCTGCTCACTCAAATGCTGCATTTGCAGATAACAAGAATCTCCTGAAGGTTTGGGTAGTCTCTAAATCAATGGAAGGTTATGAGAGCATTTTAGAGAAATTGTATGATGAGTGACCATTGAAATCAAGATGGCCTTGGTTAAATAGAGTCCATAGAAGATGTAACCAGGGATGGATGAAACCGTTATTAGCTATTGTGTAATATTTCTGTGTATTTCTACAGGGGTACTTTTTGTGTGTGTGTTTGCTTGTCATTAACTCTGTAAATTTCTCATAAAATACACTTAAAACTTGACATGAGCCTGCCAAATTAGTGGCAAGGACAATCTGCTTTTTTCTTTATATTGATGAGAGAGACTAGCATAGCAAAACTAGTTTTCATATTTAGATCAATTTTCTATCTGTGATTTCAGCTCTCATTTTATCCAAGGTTGCAACTAGAAGAATTAGATATTGGTGCCTTGTGTGTGCAAAGTTGTGTGTAGAGAAGGTCAAGATTGAGAACTAAATTGTCAAATCACAACAAAGAATATTTGTATGCATTGCAGGTGTGATGGAATCTTCATTAATAAATTTTTCTAATCCATATTCCTTAGTAAAACTCTTTGATAAAGAGATGTTTCAAAAGCTCTACATCATGATTGATATGGTGCAAGAGAAGTACAAAGATAAGAGAAAGAGAATTACACTTCAAGAGCAGTTGATTTCCATGAAGGAGGAGAAGCAAGAGCTTCTTGAAAATATTCATGAGATGGAGACTCAACTCGATATTGAAAAGGAAAACCTAGCAAGGATGCATGAGATGGAGACTCGGCTCCATGATGCAAAGGAAACCTTAGCCAAGTATGTGTAAGAAAAAGAGGTATGAAATTCAATTTTATCTTCAATTTCCTCTCAAAATGAATGTGTAGGTGATTTTGAAAGACACACTAGAGGAATAGGGTCCAAATTATTGATGAAGATGGGATATGAAGGTAACGGATTGGGAAAACATGCACAAGGCATAATTGAGCCAATTATTGTTGAGGAAAGGCCTAAGTATTTGGGTCCTTGTTATGGATAACATGATGGATAAATCTATGAAGCCAAGGAGTCACATGAAGGTGTTCCAAGAAGGACTTTCATTTCATGTTCATTACCTCAAGTTTGTGAAGATTGTGTTCATGAGGAATACAAAATTTTTACACCCGCTTTATGAAATATGAAAAGATGATCATAAGCTAACATGAAATATAGCAAACCTGAAAGGGTAAATCAGCTCTAAAGTCTTAGAATGCATTTTTGGTATTCCAAAGATAGCCACTACCTCATCAAATTCACCTCCTCAAGAAGGCGACAGAGGTGAATGTTCAAGATATAAATATGCTTTTAATCAAGTTGCTTTTGATTATGTTAAACATGGAAAATTCTTACATAATATTTGGAGAAAGTTTGCATGTTCCTTTTGTGGTTTGAATGTATAATAACAACATTGTGAGAATTAAATATGACTTATGAAAAATAAAAAAAAAAAAAGGATAAAATGAGAAGTTGACTGGATGAGAAAATGATGTTGAAAATAAGATGCAATTGTTTATTACTCATTGCCATAAGAAAGGTCACCTTGTGAACAAGTGTTGGACTTTGTATCCAACAAGTCATCCACAACATTTGAAGAAGGTGGAAAGAGATAACGACAAGAATGGAAAAGAGGATTCCATAATCGATGAGGGTCAAGATGATTCACATGATGAAGTGTTTGACTAAAAAAACCTACAATGATGATTTGGTAAGATATGGATTTATGTTCTTCGGCAGTTGGTGCCATTTATTTTAGTGATTGATGCAAATCTTTTTCTGTTTTGATAATTCTTTATGATTGAATGCATTTTTCATGTTTCGTATTAGTTTCGTTGGGAAGGTGTTTTTAAAGAAGTAGAGTTACGCTGTTGACTCACTTAGATGCAACAATGATGGCAATTTGCACATGATTTTGTTTGACTTGAGAGTCAGTTGTTCGAAGAGGCATGTTTTGTCGACTTGTGTTTGGTCGATGGTTTGTACACCGAGATGTAAGAGTACATGGAAATTTTCACATGATGTGACATTTTTTGCTTTGAAGGAGCAAAAGGATATTTAGTCAACATTTTGTAGTGTGTTTTTCGGTTGATGGTTGTATTTTGTGTGATGTGTAAAGATTTTTGGAAAGGTCTTACCTCTTGAGCGATAGGCTCATGATTAGACTTCATTCTCAAATCATGGCATGAGCAGCATGTCAATACTAGAGGATGATGGAAAGAGGGACAAGATGCCAAAAATATTTTAGCCATTGTAGACCATTTGATGTGTTGACGCCAAGAAGCGAAAGAGATGGTGAATGCATTATTCCATATGTGGAATTTGGTACCGTGGAGGTAAAATAATGGTCATTTATTTTCTTGATTACTGATATTGGAACTCATTTTCGTAGTTCACTCAGATGGGCTTAACTTGAAAAAGTGGTTTTCAAGGAGAAGATTGCATCGAATGCATGTTTGTGTAAAGGAGGAACAAGATTCTCAATAGGAAGGCCATCATTCAGCTTTCCAAGCATCGAGGGATTACTTTGGTACAACAAGATTTTTTATCAGTTAGCAAGAAGCCAACAAGTGTTGGATTGGGTCAAAAGCAAAAGGAGGATATTGGTCGAAGCACCAAGCCAATTGCAAGGTAAGGCATGTCAGTGAACCTAAGTGGTTGTCATGGATACTTTTCCAAGTAGAATCAAGATGATAGAACTTGGGAAAGAGAGGAGTATTCATATCTCATAGGATAACCAGCTTTTATGGGTCCAAAAGCCGGTCAGTGGGAAGGAGTGATCAAAATCTAGATTAGGGGCAAAAATTTGCCAAAAATTCAAAGTTCTCATAATCACACCAAACTAGAATTACTAGATCATTCCTATTGCCAGAAATCTGGCACACTTCGTTTCACTCAAAACAGAGTCTGTATGAGAAATTTAGAGGCAGTTGATAGCCCTGCCAAATAGGCGAATTTAAAAAAAAAAAGGTCAAATAGGATCGAAGGCCAAAATTTTGGGTTTTCCTCTGGCCCAATGATAGGATGAGAAGTTTTGAAGTGTGTTTGGTTGTGACTTGTTTCAATTTAATTGGTTTTTGATGAACCAATGGGGAGCTGACACGTGGCTAGCCTGGAGGCTGCCACGTGCTCCTCCTAAAGGCCAAATTTTTGGGTTAATGTCAAAGTTCAAGTTCTGAATTATGGTTCCAAGGTTAAAATTTTATTAAACTTTGAAATATCATATATTTCAAAGGTTGAAATTTTAATGAGTCCAAAGTCTGAATTTTTTTACGGTGCAAAACTTTACATAGAGGCTGGGCGGAGGTCGGGGCTCGACCTCGTGACCTCCCTCAACACAACGGAGGGGGCCAACTCCCTCACCACAGGACCACATGCAGATGACCAGGAGTGGAGATAATTCATAATGGCGTGGGATTAAGTTTTAGACCGGTTTAATTAACCCAAATCCAATGTTAGTGCTAATCCTTATAACTAATCCAGATTTGTATTAAAACGAGCTTACCACATTTAACTCACACTTATCCACAGTTTAAACAATGCTTAATTTAATTAAACATGGGTTTAATTCGGCGGCATGTTTGGTGGAGCCCCCAATTTTGGCATTTCCTCCAAAATTAGCAGCCCTAATTGGAGATGTTCCAGTTTTAGTGGAGTTTTCCTAGGAAATATTGAGGAAGCCATAACTTTGGCATTTTTCGACCAATTTTGGCTCAACGTTGCTGCGTTTTTGATATATATGTTTTTAGTAATTAGTCTAGCCCAGGGTCTTTGGGGCAGTTCAAAGCCCCCAATGTATTGTAATGGGTCAAAGGGTAGACCTAGAGTTTGCAAACCACGGTTTGCGAACCATAGGATAGCGCAAGCTATGATGATATAAATAGATAGATAGTTTGAGTCTAGAATTAAGAAGGATTGATGCTAAGTACGAACTATTGAGATTTTTTTTGGGTAGTATTGGGTAAGGACTCCTACTGGCTATGTGCGCGGAGATCCTCAGTCCTGTTGTGTGCGGACCCCACTGGCTGTGTGCGCAGGCTGTGACTTGGTGTTGTAACTTGGTTTTGGATACTAATGAACATGGAATCTGTTGAAGTATCTCTATGTTACCTAAACTAGCTACGTTTACTATTGAAGTACCTCTGTGTTATCTGAATTAGCTGTGATTATGTTTGTGTTATATGAATTAGCTACAATTGTGTTATTATGTGATAATAATTACTGGTGCGCACGTGGATGCGAAGGTGTTGCTGAGATCTACTTAATAATAGTAGTTTGTTTGTGTTTACATGTTCTCTATACTGTTAAGGACTCGATAATAAGATTGCTTCCGTGCGAACCTGATAGATATCAATAAAACTGCCTTAATTACCCATTTCTCCCAGGGTGTGGAAACCCGGTTCTAGCACCCACCCATACTACTTCGAGTGAGACCTTAGCCTGCGAAAGTATGTCATTGCCAAAAGGGCTAGTAGTATAAGGTTTTTTTGGAAAACCTTAAATCAAAACCTAGGTCAACACCCCTTAAGCCAACAAATGGTTCCGTTGTCGGGACCAGGAGAATTTTGAGAGAAAGATCGGGTAATGCCACAAGGTCGTTGGTGACCTAAGAAATTGGAGCTCGAAGATTGGTTCGAAAAACAAATCCAGGAATTTTCCATAAAAGAGAATCGCAACACGAAGCTAACAACTGAGAAGTGGAAGAACAAGTATATTTTCACAAAATTATATGAAATTTTCTTTGTAACTTTTGCACATGAGCTACAAGAGTGGCTAGCAAGGCTAGTATAATTCCAGACATGTTGGAAATATGATCAGGTTACATAGTGGACTCCAGAATTGATTCAATAGTTGGAGAAGGCGGACAACACAATCACTCAGACTATAGATCATTGGGTGGATAGTGTGCTAGGAGGATTTTTCATAGAATTCACAGTCAATCAGTTTGTATCCTACTCGAAAGCGGAGTGGAGGTTCTTCAAAGGATTTCGAGGTAAGTTCTTGTGAACATTGCCGCTACTAATTAAAATATTACAGTGGGAAAAGGGGATTTTGTGCAGCCACACCGAATGAATGACCTTTGATCAGGGTAAGAGTAAAACACGAAGTGGTAAGTACTACTGAGTCAACCGAAAAGGGGATAGATCTGTCTAGAGCCCCTTAAGAGATCCATCTTTGCACGCAGGAACTAGTACTCCGACTACACCATCGTTGAGTCAGCGTAAGGGCAAGAACTCCCTTACCCCTTCGACACTACCGAAAGAAGATAGGGCCACACACACGAAGCTGCCCACCTTCAAGGGTATGGAAGACAAATACATGGACCAATTTTGGATCGTAATGGAATTAGTATGGACTACTCATAATGTTGCTAGCGATTTTGTAAAAAGGACACAGCTATCCCTCACCTTTGAAGGAAGGGCCTTGGATTGGTTCATGGGGTACGTAGGCCAACATGCGGACCCATCAATACAAGAAATTAAGGATGCTTTAAAACAACAGTTTTGGAAGCCTAATTCCTACGCTCAACTGGTGGTTGACTTGAAAGATTTTAAATAGGGACCCATTGGGTCAGTATGGGAGGCTAATCAGTTCAAATTAAGGGAATTTTGAGGTCTAAAATGGGCCTCCTAAGAAAAATGTACAACAAAAATAAACTTTATAACAACCAATAGGATTCAAGATGATGATGTCAACCATGGGGGATGATTCACCATTTTTTATATAAAAGGGTAAAAATATTAAAAAATAATAAAATAATAAAACTACTTTTTCAACTCGTGTTTTCAACTTATCTCCCAAAATTTTTACTCAAATTTCGAGCGGGAGTACTCGTTGGATGCGAAATTTAATTCCTCATCCAAGGAGTACCCATTTTGCATACTTTCGATGAACTCTACTACACGAAAAATGAGAAATACATAAAAAAACGTGATTGTAATCACGTTTTTTTATGTATTTCTCATTTTTCGTGTAGTAGGACCCATTGAAAGTATGCAACATGGGTACTCCTTGGATCGGAAATTAAATTTCACATCCAACGAGTACTCCCGCTCAAAATTTGAGTAAACAATTTGGGAGATAAGTTGAAAATATGAGTTGAAAAAGTAGTTTTTCCATTTTTCCCTCTAAAATTTGATGGTGTCATCAAATCTTATTTGATTTTTTCCACTATTATTTTATAATTTCCTTAGGAGGCCCATTTTAGACCTAAAAATTCCCCTAATGGCTAAAGAAGGTTATTAGAGGTGGGGAATTTAATTATGAGGATAAATAGCACAAGGAATGGTTCATTGCCATGCTATTACCTCACCTGCGTGGGCCTATGGGACAGCAAGCGATTGATACACGAGAGAAAGCCTTGGAGATTTACAAGAAGCTAGAATTTGCACCAAGAGACGATGTCCAGTTTGGGGTACAACGGATCCAGGGACAGCTGGAGGCAATGCACCTCAAAATCTAGAATTTTTGAAAGGAGCGAGGAAAAGAAGCTAGTCTAGACGTATGGTGTATAAGATGCAGGGTGTCAGGCCACACCAAGGATCAATTCCCTCTGTTGGTAGACTACATGCAGGCTAGGGGGCCCAACCCATTTCACCCTAAATAGGTTGCGGGACCAAGCAGTGCCACGTTATGGTGTGCTGACTGCCGCATAGCTGGGCTACATGATACCAACCACTACCCCCGTCTTGGTGCATACGTTCCAGAGTTGAAGCAACAATGGTGCCAATTTTGCTCATCTGTGGGACATGACGAACACAATTGTCAGACATAAGACTTAATGATAGACAAAGGAAACTTGTACAAGGTACAGGCTATCCCGTCATCACCACTACCTCCCTCGAGACGAGGAGGATCCCCTTCCAGAGGCGGAAACGCAGGCCAGCGAAGAGAGAAATTGATCTGTTATAATTGTGGAGAATTAGGGCACTTTGCAAGGGACTATCCAAACCCTGCACGACAATCTTGCAGTTATTGTAGACAATTGGATCATGTGATCAAATATTGTCTAGTACTAAGAGAAAAGATGCAGGAAAAACAACAGACACCAATGCAGAATGTACAAAGGGTTAAGCCAGAACCACGTGATGAGGGACCCAGTATTAATGTCATTACGTGTCGTGGCATGGCTACTGGAGGAGCTGAGGAAAGATTTGTGGTTGAACCCCTTATCCAAAAATCCGTTATCAAAATGAAAAGCTTGGACCTACAGAAGGAGAAAGAAACTTTCCTAGAAGCTCGCAAAGAATTTACCAAGAATGAGGCATCTACTTCCAAGGCTCCATCAAACCTAAGAGCAAACGAAGAATTTAAACCATTCCTACAGGCATGTATGAAGTTTCTACACAACCAAAAGGTAGTAGAAAATATTCAAGCACTGATAGATAGTTGCGTAGAAAAAACTAACCTCCAACAGAAGTTAAATATGTTCACAAACTTTACAAGCATAAGAAATGCACTGGTCGGGAAATGCGACTAACTGCGCAGATTAGCAATTATGAAATGGTTCAGGTCATCCTGGATCTGGGATCTGATGGGAATGTCCTGCCCAAACAAACATGGCAGAGGATGGGATAACCTAAGTTGGAATGGTCTACTATACATCTGCGCATGGATAACCAACAAAAGATCATATCGTTGGGGAGACTACCAAATATTATGGTAGATATTGCAGGAGCTAAGGTATACGCGGATTTTGAGGTAATTCAAATTGTAGAGGATGTAGACCCTTATCCTGCACCCCTAGGACTAGAATGGGATATAGACATGGGAGGCATTATTGATTTGAAGAAAAGGAGCATGGCTTTTGAGAATGAGGGTACGAGAGTAATAGTCTCTCTAGACCGAGTAGAGGGAGAACAGTATACAGAACCCATGCATGAAGAAGATGGAATGGAAAATATCTATAAACTAACTGCCTAGGACGAGTATTGGTTTAACCCTATGGCTGATGGCATGCTTTGATGGGAGAAAGACAGTGCGTGCCTCTCTGACTCCAATGGGGAAATCGAAAATTAGCAAAACCGGTTGCATGAAGTATCTGTGCTACGATGTCTTAGGATCACAAAGAGATTCTGGTGTATCTCCTCAAAATAAGAGAGTTTCCTTACTTTGATGATTCTAGTAGTATTAGGGATTTTCTTAGAGCATTCGAAGTAGAAGTCCCAAGGGAATGAATAATGTGGGTGCTTAACGTAGCCATGCATGCGACCCCTCCACGGTGGTGGGAAACTCATAAGAGGACTTTTCAGGATTGGGAGGAATGTTACAAGATGATGATCCTATGATTTGAAACCCCGGTTCACCTATGCATGGAGACTTTCCTTGGCCAAGGGGACCCGTGCAAACACTTGTCTGCATGGATGGAGGTGTGGTGCTAAAAGATCGAGGATGAATGGGTACACCTGTTCATTCATGCCTTGGGACCAATCCCCACAGCATGGTATTTGGATGCAGAGCTACATCAACGCACCCGCCACTGGGAGACCATGAGGGAAGATTTTATGGGGACGTTCAGGTTGATAGGCAGAATTGAGGAATTGGACGAAGCCCTGTAAGACATAGATGCCCTAGTATTTGATAAATCACACCCTCGTGTGGAGTATGGGGAACCAACTTGGGATACGCGGATGCAAGATATTGCTAATTGTCGCAATATATCAATGGAGGAATGTGACGAAGACCCGCGAAATATCACTATCCCAGAATCAAAGGGCAAACGAGCAGTTGTTGGACCCCCACTACAATCCGTCGATGTGACCAAGCCTCTTAAGCTAAAGGAAGTCAACATCGAAACAGAAGAACAACCTAAGCTAGCTAAAATTGGGGACTACCAGGATGACAATACCGTTGGGAAAGTTGTGGAATTTATCATGGAGTACCAGGACCTTTTTCTTATGAAATTCTTAGAACTCAAAGGTATTACAGGGGACCTTGGGGTCATGCGAATCACTTTAAAGCTGGATGCACACCCTGTTAAGAAGCGACCTTACCGATTGAACCCCAAGTATAAGCAGAAAGTCAAGGAAGAAATTAAAAAAATGCTAGCCACGGGTATCATTGAACCAGTAGAAAATTCAGATTGGGTAAGCCCTATGGTGGTCCAAGAGAAAAATACTAAGGGAGAAATAAGAATCTGCATCGACCTGGCTAAGATGAATGATGCCTGCGTACATGATCCCTTCCCTACACCATTCTTTGATGAAATCCTTGATAGTGTGGAAGGGCAGGAAGCATACTCGTTCACTGATGGGTTTTTGAGCTACCATCAGATCAGGATCACACCTGAAGATTACAGAAAAACTATGTTTCCCACCGAATGGAGATCCTTCCAGTACACCGTCATGTCGTTTGGGCTCAAAAATGCCCCTACCATCTTGTCACAGGTAGTGGTCGTAGTATTCAAGGAATTCATTCACAAGTTCTTGGAAGTATACTTTGATGATTGGATAGTATTTGGGTAGGTAAAGAAGCACATATCTAACCTGCACATGATGTTGGATGCCTGTAGAAAGCACCAGATCTCCCTAAATATTAAGAAGTGCATATTCTGTGTGCCTTTATGGATTTTGTTAGGCGATATAGTTTGTCGGCAGGGACTGATGGTTGACCCCGCCAAGGCTGCAGTTATCATCAATTTAGTTGTCCCCACAACTGAGAAATATCTACGCTCCATTCTCGATCACACAAGCTATTATAGGAATTTTATTCAAGGGTATGCACTGATCACGGTACCCATGGAAAAGCTGCTAAAGAAGGACGTATCATTTTTTTGGGACGCGGAGTGTCAGAAGAGTTTTGAGCTACTCAAGGAAAAAATAGTCTCTGCACCTATCCTCATATTTTCAGACTGGACAAAGGTTTTCCATGTCCATGTGGATGCTTCAGGTATTACCCTTGGCACTGTCCTTATGCAGCCCAGGGAGGGGGACATTGACCACCCGATTGTGTTTTCTAGTAGAAAACTCTCTAGCGTGAAGCGTAACTACTCCACTATGGAACGCGAAGGGATGGAAATAGTGTATGCCTTTCATAAATTCCAGCATTATCTGTTCTGAGGGCACTTCAAGATGTTCACGGATCACTCAACTTTGAAGTACCTCATCAATAAGCCTGTGTTGGGGGGGAATATTTTCCGATGGTTACTTATATTTCAAGAATATGACTTTGAGATAACTGTGAAGCCGGGGAAATTTAATGTTGGACCAAACCACTTGTCCCGAATCGAGAGTGGTGAAGAACCAACCAACCTAGAGGAAGGATTTCCCGATGCACACCTATTTTCTATTAAGGTGGTTGATGAGAACTTTGCCGATATTATTAAATTATTAACTATGGGGATGACACCTACAAAATATTTGGTACAACAACAAAAAAGAGTTGGTAACCCCACAAATGACTTTACCATCATCACGGACCTCTTGTATAAGCTGGGAGCTGATGAGGTGCTGCGAAGATAGGTACTGGAGCATGAAAGAGAAGCCATTTTAGCAAAATCCCATCAAGGCATAGCAGGAGGTCACTACGCAGGAAAAGAAAAGGCGTAGAAGATCTTAAGAGTTGGGTTGTGGTGGCCCACACTACATAGCGATTCTCACAACTATTTCAAAGCTTGTGACACATGCCAAAGGACAGGAACAACGTCGCACAGGGATGAAATTCCCTTACAACCACAGATGGCCCTACAGGCGTTCGATAAATGGGCGATAGCCTTCATTGGGCCCATCAACCCACCAGGTAAGAAGACAAGTGCCTGCTACATCCTCACTGTGACTGATTATGTAACCATATGGGTGGAAGCGCAAGCTATGAAGTTTTGTACTACAAATAAAACTACACACTTTATTTTTGAGAATATTATAACCAGGTTTGGCTATCCAAATATCTTGATGAGCGATAGAGGTACGCATTTTATTAATGACACAATACAACCTTTGATTAAGGAGTTTCGAATCCACCATGTAAAAATTACCCCATATCACCCGCAGTCAAATGGAACGGTAGAAGCTTTTAATAAAATTCTGGAATAGGCACTGACCAAGATCTATAATTTCAATCGAAGCGATTGGGATGTGCACATCCAGTCGGTCCTTTGGTCCTATCACACCACGTGCAAGAAATTGACTGGGAAAACACCGATTCAGATGGTTTATGGAAAGGAGGCCATTATGCCCATGGAATAATATATTGTTCCTAGCTTGCGCATCAGCCTTTACGAAAATGGTGGAGCCCGATATCATGGAGGAATGCTTAGCATAGCTAGTCACCTTGGATGAAGATCGATTCATTTCTAACTTTCATCAACAAGTTCAGAAGGCCTGGGAAAAAGCATGGCATGATAGACATATTCGGTAGAAGTTCTTTTCAAAAGGAGAATTGGTCCTGCTATACGATTTCCAGTTTGCAAAACACCTGAGGAAGTTTCGTCAGCACTGGCTAGGCCCCTATATGGTAAAGGAAATCACCGACGGAGGAGCTGTCTAGTTAGCTACATTGTGCAGTGATCTCATGCTAGGATATGTTAACAAAACCCAGTTGAAGCCTTATCAAGACTCCTCAGTGTTGATCAAATGACTACATGGTCGAAGTATCTATGTTACGAACGATACACGCAGGGATGGTGTGCAGGAACGGACGAGCAGGGATGATGCACAGGGGGTATGCTATTTGCATCAGTGGGATGTGTAGTGGTAGAAACTAGTCATTAGAAAAATACCGTTGGGTAAAAATCCAACTTTACTGTTGGAAGGACCAAGCAGTAGGCAATTAATGCGGCGATTTCTGAGGATTGTTTATCGTTTACTCGATGGTAAGTTTCAGCTAAGTTTCATATGAATATTGTTCACTCTTCAAAGCTATAAATGGAGAAGGGAAGCTCAGAATTGGGTTCCGCATGTCCTGAAAATCTTGTGCCTTGCAAATTTTCGTAACTATTGTGCTATGTTCATGTCTGGGCGTACTACCCCCTCTGATAGTAGAAACCCCGAGTTTGTCTTCCGAGCTTGAATTACTACAACCAATCCCATTGAATCATGGCAGACCATGGCCTCTACTGAGAGAGCATCCGATGAAGTATTGGAAGTCACCCCTGAAGTCGAAGAGGTCGTGTCCACACCAATCAAGGGGAATCAGGTGGAGAAAAATAAGAGTAAGGGGAAAGGCCATGAGCAAGGGTAGGGGAGGACTGCAAAATGGGCTGGGGGGAAGCTATGCACCTCTCCTCGGAATGTGAAATCCCCACAAATGATACCTAAGGCACGCTTGCCTAATCCGATGAATCAACCTCTGTCTGCTCAAGAGGAAGCTCGTCTCATTGCCCCACTAACTTGGCTACTGCCCTATGTTCGGCCTCGAAGGCCCTCGAAGCGCATGCCCAAGAATCTCGAGGGTGTACTCTCCTATCTGCAAATTCCATTGATTCCGGATGATGTCCCCATAATTGGAGAAGCATTTGGCAAACTCCCCTCAATTAATTTCGACGTTCATGACCTTGCCAACCTGGATGCCTTCCCAAAATTGGCACCTGAGCTATATCTTAAAAGGGTATCGGAGGATGATGTGCTACAGGTAGTACCAATTCCATGGGTGCGCGGGTTATCCAGTTCCAGATTACTAAACTTGTTGTGGATACTTCACTTTCGCCAATACAGTATAACTGACCAAGTTGTGCAACAACTGCTATCCCTGATCCATGACAGCAACTTGTCGATCCAGGACCGCATTCCCATCGATGCCACCCTAATTCACTACATTACTGGCCTTCCCATGGAGGGGCCAAATCCCATGGAGTGCGTTGGAAAGAAGTATGAGAAACAGATCGCCGACAAAGTGCGAAAAGACTACTAGGTCGAGCGAAACAACAAAGGGTTCCTGATTAGCACCATTGCAGACCCTGGAGTGTGCATGGGTACCCTTCTGCTAGCTTGTAAAATGATGCACAAATTATAATCCACAATTGTCCCCACCTATGTAATTCAGCTTCCTAGTCACTGTGAAAAAGGGGTCTACTTTAACTGGTCACAGTTCCTCTACAATGAGTTTTTGGAAAACGTGCGCGAGGCCCAGGATCACGGGAAGGAATTATGTTACTCTTGGTTACTGCTCCTAATTTCATTGGTCACATGGGAAGCCCCTGAAGGATCGATCCTCCCTGAGCTCGAGCCAGACATATGTGAAGGGGCAAGATACGCAAAATTATGGGATTCAAAGGTTTTAGATAATATTAAGGAAAACAAAGTATTTTGGGTATTGTTTCATGGTGTGTTCGTAGCAGCAATTCACTCTTGGCCATGCCTGTCACTGACGATATATGCAAAGTATAAGCACATCGTGGAATTCCAGGTTACAATGCACAACATGTTGATTCGGGGTCGTAAGGATCCTGCTTGGAGGTCACTGACTTACATGGTCACCAATGAGGAAATCGATCGGCTATTCGCCACTTGGCCACCGCAATGGAAATTAGGATTCAAATCGACAACGACTAACACTACTAGTACAAGCATAGTTCTGAAGACCACCACCCCACCTGATACCACCATGAACTCAAAAGGCCATGGCCCAAAAGGCTCCACTAGGATGGAGGTTCCCCCAAATGCAGCGCAAGGCATGGAGCAGGAATCGTAGCAGGACATGGAGACTGAGGGTCTAGATGCGCAGGGCACTGGTTCCCTACATGGCACAAAAATAATAGTTGAACCTCTCAAGGTCCAGTGAACGAAATGGTGGGCTACAAGGCCTGATAGGGAGGTTGAGGGTACTTTAACCGAAGAATATTTGGAGCAAATTGTAGATGCAATCACCCTTGCTTTAGAAGACGGGAGGCTTTCCTTTGAAGAGCAACAAAAAGCCGCAGTCGCTGCATTACAGTCTGAGCTCCAAGCTCTTCATCTCAAATCCGATACCCTACAGATGAGCGTGGTTCAAGCGAGGCTTCCTTCAGCGGCCAACATTGAGTTCATCTCCACGACTGAGAGTTGCCTCTACCCCCTGCCATGCGTAGAAATCACTCTGAGTCTGCCCAACTTATGTGCAAAATTCTAGGCCTGCGCAAAAGTAAATCTGGACTTGGCCTGACTTCCGCATGAGCTATTGCAGGTTCTTCACATGTCCCTCTTTGAAGAAATCCAACACAGAGTCTAGCAGGTGCAGTAGTATCTAAGTACAACCAAGCAGACCATTGTAGAAAAAACTACTAAGGTGTCCCAGGCACATGTCATGTGTATCCTTACCGCTGCGCAACAGACCGAGTTGGAGTGCCTGATCAGAAGACTCTATGCAGATGTGACCAAAGACATTTCAGCCACTACCACCCCCTAGGCTAAGATTGAGGGACTCGTCACAGCCCTGAAATCTTCTCGAACCGATATCCAGAATGTTAAGACTGAGATGGAACATCAGATTTCTGCGTTACAAGCTAAGTTGCAGCTAGAAACCCCTCCTGAGGTACGTGCCTAGAGAGCTGCTCTGGTCATAGAAGCTACGAACACCATTACAGCTCAGATTTCTTAGGGTGCCAACTTTCTTGAGATAGTTATGTGGTTGTGGTCTATGGTGCAACACGACCCTCTCCTGTGCGAATTTACCCAAGAACTGCGCCAGAAGGAAGACGAATTTGAGAAAATAGAGGCTACAATGCCCACTCTGATCCCAGCTCAATGCCTGGCACGTCTGTGAGCCATCCACGCTCTCAGAGATGACCTGGAAGGGCTTCGCCACAAGAAGAAGTTCCTAAGTAACCACCTCAATTCATGGGTTGATGAAGCCCTCAAGATATCTCAAGACTTGGATGTTGCGGTCAAGCAGCTAAATCAGGCTTTGGAGAGTATCAATGCTACCACTGAAGGCCCAACTTCACAGAAGTTGGTGGACATTGCACAACACACTGCCACACAGAGAGAATGAGTTTCTCCCCCTATGGTCAATGCAATCAAGCAGCTCAAGGAAAAGATGCAAACCCCACGACCGTTGTGACTCAAGATGAGTCACAAGATTGTGTTGGGGGCCTGTTGGAACGGGGTCCCTTAACTGTGTTTTTGATATATATTTTTGTAGTAATTATTCTAGCATGGGGGCTTTGGGGTGGGTCAATGGCCCCAATGTATTGTAATGGTTCAAAGGGTAGACCTATAGTTCGCAAACCACGGTTTGCGCACCACAGGATAACGCAGGCTATGATGATATAAATAGATAGATAGTTTGAGTCTAGAAGTAAGAAAGATTGATGCTAAGTATGAACTATTTAGATCTGTTTTGGATAGTATTGGGTAAGGACTCCTGTTGGCTTTGTGCATGGAGATCCTCAATCCTGTTGTGTGTGGACCCCGTTGGGTGTGTGCGTGAGCTGTGACTTGGGTTTATAACTTGGTTTTGGATATTAATGAATGTGGAATCTGTTGAAGTATATCTATGTTACCTGAACTAGTTGTGTTTACTATTGAAGTACCTCCGCGTTATCTGAATTAGCTGTGATTGTGTTTGTGTTATATGAATTATCTATGATTGTGTTATTCTGTGATAATAATTACTGATACGCATGTGAATGCGAAGGTGTTGCTGAGATCTGCTTAATAATAGTAGTTTTTTTTATGTTTACATGTTGTCTATATTGTTAAGGGCCCGATAATAAGATTTCTTCTGTGCGAACCTGATAGATGTCAATAGGATTGCCTTAATTGCCCGCTTTCTCCCAGGGTGCGGAAACTTGGTTCCAACACCCACCCATACTACTTCGGGGGATACCTTGGCTCGCGAAAGTAGGTCATTGGTGAAAGGGCCAGTAGTATAGGGGTTTGTTGGCAAACCTTAAATCTGAACCTGGGTCAGGACCCCTTAAGCCAACACTCAAGAAGAGTCATTCCTAGATGATTTGGATGCTCTGAGCATGATGGTGCATGTTGCTTAAGCATTGGATTAATTTTGTAAGTGATTTTTCCACTTCAAATATTAAATAAGCCTAGGGCCACTAGGAGAGGGGGTCATGCCTAGTTAACTTGAAGACCATTTGCAGAGCTTGAAGAGTATATTTTGAGGTTTTTGAGCCTTCTGAATCCAATGGAGCATATTTCAAAGCCATCGGAGCAATGTAGGTGCATGTAATCAGATAATTTACCATTAATCCAAAGAGGTCCTAGCTATTTGAAGCGGTTCCATGGAGATGTTTCCCAGGAGGGGTGAACTTCATTATTAGCTATTGTGTAATGTGTTTGTTGTGTATTATTTCTCTGTAATTTACTCATTGTGCATATGTTTTTAACAAAATTAACTCATAAATTACTCATAAAAGACACTTAAAACTTGACATATAAACCCCTTCACAATTGTCTAACTTAAGACGATCCTAAATAAATTTTGTTTTATATTGATGAGGGATCTAGCACAGAAAAACTATTTTGCCCATATTTAGATCAAAAGGACTCAGTGGCTCGAGGACGAGCCACATTTTTGTGTTCTTCTAAATTTATTTGGAACAACTCTTGAACATTATTAAATGGCTAGTCCAATACTGGGGGGGTTGGTTGATAGTTATTATTTTTTCATCCATGGGTAATGGTAAACTATTCGGGAGTATTTTGTAAGATAATTCAGATTCGAGTTTTGTACCTGTGATGTGTCAGTGCAACTTAAGAACCATGGTCGAGTTTGTCACTACTCATCAGCATTATTTTATTATATTTTAGTAATGAATATGTAAATGTTGTTGTATATGGTTTTTTTTCTTGTTTTGATGGTATCATAGATGACTGGAGAGCACAATAGTCTAATATATGTAACTCTTGTTATTTTTTCACCTTTGGCTAATATATATATATATATATGAACTGGTTTTGAAGGAATCATTGTACTCTTTTGTGGTTATAAACTATTGATGGAAAAAAATTGTGTTCCTTTTATTTTACTACATAATTGTGTGAGTGTATGGATGAATTTCACAAATATTTGAATGTTTTATATATGTATATTCAATAAGGGTTCACCTGTTATTTGATGTTGGATGATACTATCATTAAAGGCTTCTATTTATATTAACTAGGTCTAATGTCCATATTGATGATATGATTATTTGTGGTAGCTTAGAGTGATCATTTGTTTCGGTATGGTCCTACAACATTATGGTTATTAAACCCGATCAGGTAGGCATAAGTGTTATTTTCTTGTTATTATTGTAATTTTCGGTTGGTGTGACCTGTTAATGAAGGTTGTGTAACAATCGCACACATGTGAGTGTGTTAAAGTTTCATTGGGTTCTTCTACAGTGTGCATGGTCACGGTGGGTCTATGCAATAGATAGGTGAACTAATGTCTAGCGCTATGTGCAGCACGCAATAGCAGAAGAATATTGTGGTATGTGTCGATTAATCACCATGTGTCATAACCTCAAGACAATCCTATCAGACTACAGAAACTTAGCTTCGACAATATCCCATTAGCATCACGGGTGAGACTTCACTCACTCTGTGGGTGTTTCTGAAAGGTTCGATGCTAAGTATGTCTTTGTTGGCCACTATGTCACAAATATCGGGTCTGTCAATATCCCCCAATATATATATATATATATATATATATATATATATATATATATATATATATGAATAGAATATTTCCCGTTTCCCCATACATATTCATTGTGCCTCACATTATTTCTTCCAGAGAAAAATCAACCTGATCTAACCTAGCACAAGCATATAACATATCACAAAGGGGGAATATAACATGGACTATTATATATTATCAAAGGGAGGCATACATGTTTATTTCAAATATTAAGTGGGTAGAGATAGGGTCCCATGTGGATCTCCTCCTCCAATATCCTCTCATATCTCCTTCCATATTAACTTTAATGTACACGAACGTTAAACCATCAACCATATAAAGTGCCCCCTTTTATATATATATATATATATATATATATATATATATATATATATATATATATATATATAATTTAAATTAATTATTTTTTTAATATATTAAAACCAAAAATTAAATCAAATTAACCAGCACTATTATTTTTCTATCCTTCAACCAATGTTGACCATCCAACTTTTCCAACCAATAACTTGAGTTTTACTCAATGAAATGAGGCAAATGAAGGCTCGTTAGAAATCTATGGCAGTATTAATTCAAGAAAATATAATAATTTTCAACCAAAAAGGAATTCTTGGAGTTTGTTTTGAAAAAATAGTTTGGGCCAAGAAGATTTGTTGTCGCTAATTAATGCCTAGATTATTCAATTGTCAATCATATCTACATAGGAAGAAAGGGAAAACATGGATTGGATTTTATTAATTTATAGAGTTGGATTTTGAATTCGTTAATTTTTTTCAAAATTTTTGAAATATGAGTTTTTCTCTTAATTTTTAATTAGTTCTAATTTTAATTTTGTGGATTTTTGCAGAGCTAGTTAGAGAAGATAAGACCCAAAAGTTTCTGAGAAATAGAATTGGGCTGGAAAAGAGGAAAGAGGGATTTTTCTAGCTAAAAATCAAAGATATAAATTTATCTTCAACATATCTCCTCATTTTGTAGTAAGAGAAGAAGGGGTTCCTCCTTTCTATAAATAGGATACTCTTTGCACTATTGCAAGAAGATTTTTGGTCATAGGATTAGTGGGAATGCTCAAATATGAGCTTAGGGGTTTTCCTTATGAGATCAAATCTTTGTTTTAGAGGCTAGGTATTACAAAATTGTAGCTCCACTCTCTATTAGTAGAGCTGAAGGTATTGGAGGATTGTTGGAGAAATTCATTAAAAATACAGAGAGCACGAGATCCAGGTTTATCATTGTATTTCAAATAATATTGTTTCCAAATACAATTTTATTCTTTTATGGTATATTTGTGTCAATAATTCCATGTTGTAGCATGTTGTAGCCACAACACCCTCATATTTTCTTTTAAAATATGGGGAACCTTCATGTAAATTCATTTATAATTTTTCTTTTGGTCTTGGACCCTTGTCTCCACATAACGACACTTGCATCATTGGTCTCTCATTTTTCCACATCACTTCATGATTATCATTTGATTTCAATAAGACGGAATTCCCTCCAAGAAATTTAGTACATAGTGTCATATTCAAATATTGCTCAAGTTATTGGTTTTCATCACATTCCTTGCCATATATGTGTTAACAAAAGAGTGTAACATTAGTTAGTTACATCGAAAATACATTTCACACATCTTGTACATAGAATCCTTTTTATTTTTGTAAATAACATATAAACTCATATTACAAAAATATAAACTCATATTACAAAAACATTTATAAAAAAAAAAAAAATTGTATAAAAAAAAATTGTAAGTTTGGTAGCACCTTTCATTTTTCTCTTTTTTCACCCTTTTTTTTTTTTTTACTTCATCTTCATCAACATGTCCAGATAAATCACCCCGATTAGGAAGAGAATTGAACCTGTGATGAGTGCTATAACAGCCTGCCTCATCACCGTTTAACCAAAACCCCATGGACAAAATTTTGTATAAACTTTATCATAGATAAACTTTGTAATATTTTATAAAATTAATATGTTAAAATTTATCAATAAAAAAATTATTAATATCAAAACATTAAAACTGGTATGTTACATAATTGTATTATATTATGTACATTAAAATTTTTGTTACTTTGTTATGATATTTGTGTGTTACATGCATTAAATGCCAACAAAAACAAATTAAATCAATAAACACACTTGTCACACCATGCATTGGATTTCAATATTAAAAGGGTTGTAGGTTAGTTAAGACCTACATATATAATACTTATCATAAAACTCTTTATAAATTAAACATACAACACCTTAAATGAAAGGACTAATATAAAAGAATAAATTCAAAACAATCCTAATGCAAAAGCACATATATAATACTTATCATAAAACTCTTTATAATTTAAACATAAAACACCGTAAATGAAAGGACTAATATAAAATTATAAATTCAAAACAATCCTAATGCAAAAGCATTAAAACTAATTTAGTGCTCAACGTCCAAGTTTAGCATTGTGACTCAACGAATGGAAATGATTTTTGTTGGAATTTACATGGTAAGTTCCTTAGATAAAAAACCGAAGGTCATTGCTCACAAACAGATCACAAATCAGTACACCAGTATATCACGTGGTTAAAACTCTCGAAGAGGGAAACAGTCCATGGCCTAAGCCAACACAGCCACTTCAAGAAATTTAGTATAAAAATAAATATTACATATGTTTCTCTCATAAATGGTTACCGAACAAATGACCCTCCATGCTCTTTAAATAGAGATCATGGACCAATCGGGTGTTAAGCCATAGATCAAGTGTTGTTAATACCGAGGAGAGAGTGAACCTTCGAATCACTACAAATCGTGACCGTTGGATTATAAGTTACAAATGTACATAGTAAAGAAACTCACTTTACCTAACTCTACACTAGACTAAGTTATTCTTAACTATTTCCTATGTGTCGGAATATCCTAACATCCCCCCTTAAGAACAACTTGGGAGAGGATTGAGGGATTTACAAAGGTGACACAAAGTAGTTTATTTCCTATGTGTCGAAATATCCTAACATATCCCCTTAAGAACAAATTTGGATAGGATTGAAGGATTTACAAAGGTGACACAATAGGAGAAGGAAGGAGGCATTAAATCCTATCCTCCCTTAATGATAACTTTCCTGAACTCCAAGCATGGATCGAAGTTTGGTAAAATTCTCTTCTATGAGATTCTTTGTAAAGATATCAACTACTTGATCATTGGTTGGACAATACGACACTTCAAGAACATGATCATGAATGAGCTTTCTGATGAAGTGTATGTGGAGCTCAATGTGTTTCATACACTGATGCTGAACTGGATCTTTACGTAGATGAATGGCACTCTTATTATCACACCAAAGTGTAGTTGGATGCTGCTGATGAAGACCAAATTCCAGACAGGATCTGAAAAAGCCACATGGCTTCCTTGTTGGCTTCAACTGCACCATGATACTATGCTTTTGCTGAAGAAAGAGAGATCATGGCACTTTGTTTCTTACAAGACCATGTAATAGGTCCTGAACCAAGAATGAATATATATCCTGCAGTAGAATTTCGATCATCAGGGTCACCAGCCCAATTAGAATCAGTGAAACCAATCAACAATGGAGATGTTCCTTCACTATAATGAACCCCGAACTAAACTGTACCTCAAATATATTGCCATCATTTCTTCAGGAACCGCCTACAAGAACCCCTCTTTTGATGCCTCTTGTGATTTTTTGATAAGAGAACATTAAAAACTCTTACACCTTGGTCTTATCACTTCTATAAATGCTTCTAAGAAAGCCTTAGTAGCCCAACAACAACCATATCAAAAGAATCCCAAGAAGCAGTATCCTAAAAAGTATGGTTTGAAACCAAAAAAGGGTCCTAGGAAATTTCAGCTGCAAACTGAAAAAAGAACTCACCAGAATGATAAGGAAAATAAAAACAAATGGAAGAAGACAGGTAGACATTGCAACTTTTGTAATCGTGATGGCCATATAGAGTCCAAATTTTTTAAGAAGATGGAAGCCTTAGAAGCAGCAATGAAGAAGCACAACATAAATTTGGAGCACCCTTCAACTTCATCCTCAGCAATGGCACTTTCTGCTTATGGTTTTCAAGCATCAAGATCTTGTTATATATTAAATGTATCTTCTTCTTCTCATTCTCATGAGTGGCTCATTGATTCTGGAGCTTCTTACCACATGGCCAAAAATAAAGCCATGTTTTCTTCTTTAAATGATTGTAACACCAAACATATTTATGTTTGTGATGATAGATCTCTTAGTGTTGTAGGATCTGGCACCATTCATCTAGATAATGGTCAGTTTAATGATGTACTATGTGTTCCTACCTTGTCATGCAACCTTCTATCTATTTATCATATAACTTATTCAGGTGAAGGGAAAATAGTATAATTCTCACCTCATGATGTTTTAATCAAGCACCTCAAATATCCTAGACATATTTTAGCTACTGGCATTACTGATGACTCCACAAGGTTGTGTAATTTTGACAACTTTGGTTCTTCATGTCTTCCCTCCATTTTTGTTGTTCATAATGATGAAGTGAGAAAACTTTCCATGAGCAATTTGGTCACTTAAACTATCGCTCTCTTCAAACTCTATGAAAGGAAACTATGGTGACGGGTCTTCCTATGGTACATTGACGAGATGGTGCTTGCTCTGGATGTGTACTCGGAAAACATCATCAACATAGTTTTGACAAACGTGCCTCTTAGCACACTTCAGCCCCTTTACAGCTTGTGCACAGTGATTTATGTGGTCCACTTCCTGTTGTTTCTTTCTCTGGTTGCAAGTATTTCTTAACTTTCATTGATGATTTTTCCAGCTGCACTTGGGTATACTTCTTAAAACTCAAGAGTGAAGTTTTTAACATGTTCTTGGCCTTTAAGGCCTTTGTTGAGAAACAATCTGGACATCCAATTCTTAAGTTAAGATCAGACAATGGAGGAGAATATGTTAACAACAAATTTATCAACTTTTGCACTGAGCATGGCATTCAATTGCAACATATTGTTCCATATATGCCACAACAAAATGGTGTAGCTGAAAGGAAGAATTGCACCTTAAAAGAAATGGCTAATTGTATGCTTCAATTTAAAGGACTTGGTCTCAATTTTTGGGAAGAAGCAATTAACTATGCAAATTACATAGTAAATCGCACCCTACTAAGGTTTTAAAGAACATAATTCCAAAATAAGCTTGGAGCTCAATCAAACCAAATGTAAGTCACTTTCATGTTTTTGGAAGTGATGCTTGGGCCCATATTCAAGATGTGAAACATAAAGCCTTAGAACCTAAGAGTGAAAAATTCATTTTTGTTGGATATTCTGAAGATGTCAAATGATATAGACTTCTTCAACCAAAATCCAAAAATATAATCGTTAGAAGAGATGTAAAATTTGATGAAAATATATTGGCCTGCAAGCCTAGTTCGGCGGGTGTGCCACCTTTGGCATGTGAGCCTCATTCGGCATATGTGCCACCTTTGGCCTATGAGCCTGATTCTTCATATGTGCCACCTCTCTTTATCTCTTCTATTTTTTACAGCACTCCTTCTAGTTCAGACAATGACAATGAGGATGAAAATCCTCCTCCACCTCTTGAAGATGTTCCTTCAGCTCCGCAGCTTCCAAGATGGGTCTGCTCTACTCAAGATGCAGCAGGTTCTCTTGCAGGTGACCCTGCAGATCAACGATGTACACGTTCTCAGTCCAAAGAGCCTCTTCCTTCCAGAAAATCCTGATCCAGACACCTTTGAAGAAGCTTCCAGTCATCCAGATTGGTAAGAAGCTATGAATGAAGAATATTGTTCCTTATTGGCGAACGATACCTAGGATCTTGTTCCTCTTCCAAAAGGAAGAAAACTTGTCAAATGCAGATGTGTTTACAAAACAAAGTTTGGACCAGATGGAAAAGTGGATAGACATAAAGCTTGTCTTGTTGCTAAAGGATTTTCTCAAGTTGAAGGCATTGACTATACTGAAACCTTCTCCCCTGTTGCCAAAATGAGTTCTATCCGTCTTGTTATTTCCCTTAATGCCTCCTTTAAATGGGAAGTCCATCATATGATGTTAAATCTGCCTTCTTACATGGAGATTTGCATGAAGAAATTCTTACAATTTTATGGTAATCCATGAAGTGCTCCAGGACATTTTCATCAAATAATATCTTCATCATTTGTGTAATAATAATCATACATATGTTTGGTCCATAAAAATGCGATTTTCTAACACAAATGTGTATTTAACATAGAACCAATCAAAAAAAAATTTTTTTGTTATCATTATTGATTCTGTTTTGATTGATATTTTCTTTTCATTGTTGCAGGACTCCATCGTTGAAATCTTGGCATCTCCAACTGCCATAAATCAATTACTTTCCACTTAAAAGAATATCCCTAGCAACAAATAGTTTCGAATCTGATCGAATAGCGCAACGTTTGGTACTGAAAAATATGTAGCTTGAGGGAGCAGCGTAAGTAGGCAGCCAGAGGAGCACGCAATAGCTTGAGTAGCCACAGTGTGACAAAGGCAGAATGCAATAATTGGAGTGAAGGAGCAGTGTAGAGACAAAACACAATAATTGAGTGAAGGAGCAGCGTAGGTGTGGGCACCACGTAGGAGATGCTCACAATCTGAGCCCTGAGTTGTGAAGCTGGGTACTTCTGATCTTCATCTTTAGGCAGAGCTGGAACCCGAGGAGAATACAATTGTGTCGTGCATTGGTGGTTTACGTTTCAATCACTGGTAAGCTGGAACCCAGGATGTCAATGAGATGATAGTTTTTGGTGGCTTCACCGCTGGTTGCTACAACTGGAACCCAATGGTGTCATAAGAGTATTGCGTTTCGGTGGCTTTGGTAAAATGAAGCTTTCAGTTTGGTGTGGAGGTGATGTTGCAGAGCAGGCAGGATGAGGGAACGTGGCTTTTTTGATCGACTGAACTGGAACCCATGAGGACAACTTATTGATTGCTATGGGTGGTTATTGTTGAATGAACTAGAAGCTGGTACCCTTTGATTTGCTTAGGTGGTTTTCTATGTGATTCCACTAACTGGAACCCTGTGGGTTAACATTTTGTCGCGTATGGTGGTTTAGTGGCATCATGAACGCTTCCGAATCTGTAATCTGTGGCTTGATCTGTCTCATCTTCTCTAACATCATACCCATTGAATAGTGGTTTTGTCCAGTGGCTCAGGTGTATGTTTGGATCATCACTTTGTGGAGGGGTTTCAGTGGTAGGATTTGCAGGTATTGGTGGATTGTTGATACCACTAAGGTAAGTGGTAAATTGACCTGGATGGTCATTTGAATAATCTTCGTCACTGCCCAACGGCCAGATGCAGTTTGAATTATGAGAGGACGCTGTCATCTACTTCTATGATACATAAATAAGCATGGAAGGTATAGGATATTTCAACCCAGCTGTACTAGTCATTTAATAGTTGGAGCCGGATTTTTCACAAAATCTACAGGTGATCCTTCTCATTGATCTTCTATCGTCCTATCACTCTCGGATGCAACTTGTTCATGGATAGGTGTATAAAATATCATTTCGGAGGTACAAGGAGCTAACTTGCGGATCTCAATTCAACACATCTATCCTATACATAGAGGACTACAATACAAGCTGGATGGGGATTATCAATATTACTAATTTTGGGGCTGCGCAGGAACATATCCCCATGTAGCCCATTCTCTTAATTCTCCTGACAACACCTGAGCGTTGGGGTGGCGGAGTTCAACGTCGACAGGAGTATAGTTAATGAATATGGTACAACAGATGGCGGGATCTACAATTACACTGCCACAAGCTAGATCATCAGGGAAGAAGGTCATTTCGGATTATCAGATTATCAAACAAGGTTTTAATCAAATTATCAAACAAGGTTTTTTTCATCCAGCTGGTTTCAAGGAGGGTGCTGGTCGATATCATTCACACAGGAGGGGCGGGAAACGCAGGAAGAAGCAAACTTTCATCAAACAGGCCATGGAGATCAAGGAGGTGTCGCTCGATTATGAGGATATTTGTGTAAGAATTGCGAGCTTGCAGAAGAGAGAGGTGATTGCGAGGTGGCTATTCCCGGACCAGGGGAATTTCGACACGGCAAGCTGGATTAAAAAACACTGGAATCTGCTAATCGGATACACTCCAGTTGTTAGTAATTTAATCAATGGTTGGTTTAGCATCCACTTCATGGATGAAAAAGATGCCCAGAAGATTATTAACAGAACATGGGTCAGGGGCAGGAGCTTTATGCAGTTGATTCCATGGTATCTAGGATTTAATCCTGTGCTAGAAGCTCCTAGAAGTCGGATTATATGGGTTAAGCTACCGGGCTTGCCTCTTGAATACTGGACGTTCAAGGCGCTACAGGCGATAGGTGACTCGATAGGGACGACCAAGTATATTGATCCTGCAATCATTGGTTCAAGTGACAAGAAAATAGCTTGGATATTAGTCGAACTGGACTATTCAGGTGGTCTGCCCGGGGACATTGATCTGCTCT
Organism: Pinus albicaulis; assembly: GCA_034641835.2. Lineage (NCBI taxonomy): Eukaryota > Viridiplantae > Streptophyta > Pinopsida > Pinales > Pinaceae > Pinus > Pinus albicaulis. Next base: position 1,465,660,764 of record CM076575.1, read on the forward strand.
GGGGAAATAGAAAACATCGGCAGAGGATTGATTTCTGGGGAATCCCCTTTCGCTGCCTCCTATGTCATCACACAGGTCATTTAAGGGAGCATTGCCCGTTTCGACTTAGAATGCACCGCTCGGACGGGGTCAAGAGGTCAAGTAATGTGGACGCACGAGCGACTGATCTGGATGACACAGCTGCACCTTCTCCCCCAGGTAACTCTAATGCCCTTTTCACTGAAGATGATGCCTTTCTGTCAGCCATAGAACAATCGGATGGGATAGTGAAGTGTAATGGGGGGGATATATCTGCTAATGATTATAATAGGCCACCCTTTAACGATAGTCGGGTATTAAATCCGGAGGTGGGTCAGGTGTCGTCTATTCAGTTAACTAGTGGGTCGGGTAAGGATTCATCACCTGTGCATACTGTCGCGCCTGAGCATACTGTCGTGCCTGTAGATTGGGGTGGGTATGGGGTCGATAATTGTCTCCCAGTTGACCAATTGAATGAATCCTCTCATGGTAAGTCTAATCCTGATGATATCAGTCTCCAAACCAGTAATGTCCAATCATTGGTTCGGAGGCCCAATTTCTTTGTGGGGGAGTCATCCGACCTACCTACCGGGGAGGAAGCGCCATGCCCCAGCGAATTTTCTGATGCACAGTTTGGATCTGAGCGATATGAGGACTCCCCCAAGAATACAGTTGGCTGTGATTTGGACTCATTACTGGCTGATTCAAATATCGATATTGTTGCTCTTACAGTTTTTGATAGGCCCCCCCTATCAGTGACGCCAGTATCAGACCAGCGGAATAAGGGTATGGCAAAATCAAAGGGTGCTAATAAATATTCAAGAGGGAAGTTTAAGGCTATAGCCCTATTCACAGAAGATGATACCAATCTTACAGACATTCCTATATCTATCAGCGATGGCGGTATGGATTATGCTCGGGCGCTTAGAGCGAAATGCCCGGATGAGGAGTCATTATGACTCACATTTTATCAATGAACATAAGGGGGCTCGGCAGTGCCTCCAAAGCCAAATGCCTGAAGGAATTGCTGTTGGACAAAACTTCGATTATCTTTTTGGTCCAGGAGACTATGTGCAAGAGGGAGAGGGCTATCAAGAGTTTTCTTAATATCAGAAAGGGTTGGCTCGCGGCGGCAGTCGACGCTGTGGGGCATTCGGGAGGGCTTATTTCTATATGGAACCCGGAATTTGCTAAATTTCGCGCCTACAAATTTTTTGGAGGTATTATATTATATGGCAATCTCAGGGGATATGTGGAGAAAGTCACCATTATCAATTTATATGCCCCCTACATCAACAGATATGCTTTCTGGCATCGCATGTTCTCATCTGGTATTATCAGTGTACATAATCTGATAATTATGGGGGACCTTAATTTCACATTGGGGGCGGATGAAATATGGGGCAGGACTGCGCGCAGGGACCCATTAACAGGTTATCTCAGTGGGGAATTCCATGAGCGGAACATGGTGGACATTCGGCCGTCTCCACTTCTTCCGACGTGGAAAAATCTAAGGGAGGACGATGAATTTATTGGTAAAAGGCTGGATAGGGCGCTTATTCACAGTGATCTCATTGACAGATGGGGCATGCCGAGATCAGAAATTATTGTATCCGAGATTTCTGATCACATGCCGATCAGACTCACATGGCATAGCTGTGATCACAGTGGTGGTCACCCTTTTAAATTCAACAGGGTCTGGCTTGAGGACGAGGAATACGTTGGTCTGGTTACTAGCTTGTGGTCGCAGCCGATTGATGATCTGAGACTCAGGGACTGGGAACTTTTTAGCTTCAAACTACAAAAGATTAAGAGTGCTACTAAGGCCTGGGAGATCAGGAAGAAGGCGGCTCTTAAGGCGGAGCTGTTTGATATTTCAAGACAGATGGAAGATATATATAACGCCATTACAATCACATCCCCTGATGCTGCTATTATAAGTTTACTGAAGGATCTGGGTGACAGGAAAAAGCACATATTAAGGATCGAGGAGGTGACATGGAAATTAAAGAGCAGAATCACATGGCTCAAAGAGGGTGATCATAACACGCGATTCTTTCATAAAGCCGCAAATGCTAGGAGGTGCAGGAATGCCATATGGCGTATTAAAAAGGAGGACGGCAGCTATGCAATTTCCAACTCTGAGATAAAAGACGAAGCTTTCTCATATTTCTCTAATTTTTATAGGGTGAATTCAATGATATCTGCGGATAATCAGGCTTGGGTTCTAGATCATTGTTGCAGATTCTTTGTGGAAGACGACATATCGGCTATAGATGTAGCGATAAGCTCAAATGAAGTTTTGATGATATTGAAGTCATTCAATAAGGACAAGTGCCCGGGGCCGGACGGGTGGATTGCTGAATTTTTCATATATTTCTTTGATATGCTGGGCAAAGAATTGACGGACATGATGGAGTTATTTCGATCCCAAGGAATCATGCCTGCAAATTTGAACTCTACGTTCATTGCGCTGATTCCAAAGGTTGTTGATCCACAATCATTCACAGACTTCAGGCCAATAGCCTTATGTAATCTAATATACAAGATTACCTCTAAGATAATCGCAAATAGAATCAAGACAGTCTTATCCAATCACATATCATCAGCGCAATATGGATTTCTCAAAGACCGCTCCATACACGATGCTATTGCAATAGCACAAGAGGTGATGCATTCCATGCACTCGGAGAAAAAGGAAGCACTGATAATGAAGGTGGATCTTCATAAGGCATACGATTCGATTGACTGGTCTTTTATGAGGATACTGTTATTCAAGGTTGGCCTTCCGGTGCGTATCATTAGATGGGTGATGTCATGTGTATCTAATGTAAGCTACGCGGTCTTGGTAAATGGCAAGCCCACAAAATTTTTTAAGGCGGGTCGGGGCTTGAGACAGGGCTGCGCCTTGTCGCCACTATTATTTATCCTCGTAATGGATGCCTTCAGTCGGATGATGCAATCTTCCGAAGAAAAGGGGTTCATCAAGGGCTATTCATTCTCAAATTCTGTTTCGTCATCTCATTCCCTATTTGTGGACGACCTACTTATATTTGGACAGCTGATCAGGAATCATTGGTTTTTCATTCATATCTGCTTTAACCGCTTTTACTCTGCTACAGGACTGGCTATAAATTGCAACAAGTCCTTTCTTATATATGAGCATGGGGACATACAGGAGATCAGGTTTATAGCTGCATTTCTGGGTGTGGAGATCCGCCTGGCAACTGAGGGTTTCAAATATTTGGGTTTTCACATTAAGCCAATTGGGTACAGGAATAATGATTGGAATTGGATTGTGGACAGGTTCAGGGATAAGATTCTTTCATGGTCTCACCGGTGGTTGTCCAAGGGTGGGTGACTCATCATGATTCAGTCAGTGCTGTCACAGATGTTGGTGTACTGGGGTCATCTGTTGTTCATTCCTGTAGGGGTTATTGGCAAGATTAACGGCATCATCACTCGTTTTCTGTGGGGTGGGACAGAGAACAGTAAGAAATTCGCACTATGTAGATATGAGGCCATCTGCAAGCCCAAAGATATGGATGGGTGGGGCATCCTGGAGGCCCGTGAGTTCAACAAAGCTCTACTTATGAAGTCATTCTGGAGGGCCATTAAAAGGAATGGAATATGGTTTCAGATTAATAGAGTTAAGTATTATAATGGTGATATATTACATCAGATTTCATGTGGCAGTTATCTATTACCACGAAAGATCTCATGCATTTGGCGCAGCTATATAAAGATCATGGCATCCATGAAAACTAGACTGGTGTGGAAATTCCGTGTGGGCGGCAGTATTCCGATTGGGGCGTCAAACATTCTTCATTTACCGGCACAGTGTCGTCCTTCGCCTAGACTGCTACACGCATTAACACAAAGGGGTTTTATTTATTATTCACATATCATTCATCAGTGGTCGAATGACGCCCCGATTTTCAAAGATGCTATACAGATTGGTTTAACAAATGAAGTGGCACAGGAATGGGAATTATTCCGGGATCAATTGCGTGGAGCGGGTTTCTGTTATGGTATCGGTGGCGATTACATGACATGGAACGGTCCATTGATAAACAATATGATCATTGTCAAAGACGCATACCGGGCCAATATTGCATATGCACAACAAACGCAAGTCACCAAGGTATTCTATCCTTATTGGCACAGAAACATTCCTACGAAGATCGTCATTTTTGGCTGGTTGATATGGATGGGAAAGGTACTGACATGGGAGAACTTAATTAAGAGAGGTTTCATGGGGCCGAGTATATGTGTATTATGCCGCAAGGCGCAAGAAACATCCACTCATCTTTTCGTCACATGTTCAGTGACTATCAGTATTTGGAGACTTTTTGGGGACCACTTCATTGACCCGGATTGGAGGCCAACTGATTTCATGTCGGCTGTGCAGGCTTGGGATAAGATTAATTGCAAATATCGATCACTTCCATTCTATCTCACTTGGGAGATCTGGCTGGCCCGGAATCGGATGATTTTTGAGGACCGGCCTTTTCATATTCATCAGACATTTACAGTGATAAAGGAGTGGATGGATGATTGTCCCATCACTATGCCTAGTCTTGCTGACAATTCTGCTCGTATTCGCCCTCATCAGATCAGTATTCCGGCCCTCTATTTTGACGGAGCAGCAGAGGACGGTATGACTGGGTGTGGGGCTTGGATTAAATTAACAGAATCTGAGCGCTATCATATGTGTTGGTGTGGGGGTCCTGGGACCAATAATAAGGCGGAGGTTATGGCGTTGTGGGGGGGCTTGCAAATCTCATACGATTTGCAATTACAGGGGATCAGTGTATATGAAGATTCACAGCTTACCATTAACTGGATCACCACCAAGAATCATATGCTGTCCCCGCACCTTCAGGGCTGGGTTGAGAGGGCTCAGAGATTATGGCATAGATTACGCTGCCCTCCTATCAATCATATCTTCCGGGATAATAATTCCAGGGCGGATAAGTTATCAAAAAGGGGGCTCAGAGCAGAATTTGGGTCTATGGAGGTTTATCATTATAAGGAAGGCAGGCTGATAGAGTCATATACGATCCCTATCCCATAAGTTTACTGTTTATATGCATATTATGTTATTAAAATAGATATATAATACAGAGGATGATAGGGCGTATCGGAACAAAGGTATATAATGCATTTTTGGTCACACACAGGTATTATCATCAGTCTTTTTGCAACTAGGATGGGTACACAAAGTGGTCATCACCGGTATGCTAGTTTTTTTGGATGTCAACTGGTGGTTTTACACTACAGGAAGTCACGGGCACACAGGGTTATTTGCTGCAGAGTATTTGGTTCAGCACACATATAAGGACGTCATCAAGCGAGCCTGATACAAGATACAATGATCGGATAAATCCAGGCGAGCGTGAATGGGAAGCTGATCAGTTATACTTTATCATCACGGATATATGCTTTCTTTAGGTGAAAGAAAAGACCGGCACAGGATTATATTGCATGGCTGAAGCAATTGGCCGGGATTTATATAAAGCAGTCTATCATTCTTCACGGTATTTTGCTGGGTCAATCTATATTCTGAGCTATTCATTGCAGATGGTCGCCGGGACTTCACTTGAATTTTTATGTATAGTTTTCTATGCTCAAAGGAAATACATAGTATTATGGGCAGGAACTCTGTTTCCTGATATGATTGGTGGCCTACTTCACTGGCTCATTTTTTCTATTAATGGGCTGATGTAAATGGGTTATGATGGGTGGATTCTCACTGTCATCTCTTTACAGATGAGATCATAGTCGTTTATGTACTGTTTTATACTCTAATATAAATCAGCGTTTTTTTTCCTCTGAAAAAAAACTTCTTGAAATCAAATCCAAGACAACGTCGTACTCAACAATAGATGCCAATAATGTTGGCAAGTATTAAAATCCAGTCACTAAGCCAATCATTGGCTTGCTGAGTGTCACTATTATCATACGTGATCATTCATCACCAAGGCGTCTCCTACAGGGTTCATAGCAACTCCATCATTCAATGTAACTTGATTCATTCAATGGCACTTGTCACTTCAGCTTACAACATTTCAAACTGGCTCGAAATTTTTGAATTTGTCCCACCCAATATTTTTTGGATTTCAAACCGAATCGAAATTTTGAATCCGTCCAGCCTAATGTTTTTTGGATTTCAAACCGGCTCAAAATTTTTGAATTTGTACCGCCCAATATTTTTATTTGAAAGGAATAGAAATTGCGTAATCATCGTTATGATGCGAGCAGGAGAAACAAAAACTGAAAGATTAGCCTCACGGTCATTATCACAGGTTTGAACACAGGTTTTCTCGCTGGCCGTCATTATCACAGGTTTTCTCGCTCGTCGTCATTATCACGGGTTTGAACACAGGTTTTCTCATTATCACACGATGAGATGTGGGACGATGGATTATCGTAGAGTTATGTCTATGATGCTATGTATTTATACTCTCTTAAATAGTACACAGTTATGGAATGGTTTTCCTATTTTAAGAGTTGTTTTAGAATTTTTGCCATTAATGGTAGAATTATGGATTATATTAGAAGTTTTCTTTGATTATAGATTTCATTAGTTTTCTTTGAATGTAGATTATATTGGAGAGGCATTATTCTTTATGGATACTCACTACAGATGATGTAAAAGGAGAGAAATGGGTTGCACTACAGGCATGGGTTACAAAGCACCATTTGAGACTTGCGACATCTGATATGGACGATGCAATCAATGGGAGTTGTTGTGTTCTAGACTTTGTAGCACTCATGACCAGCGTTGCAGCTTGGAGAGAGGAAGCGGAAATGTTGCAGATAAAAATGATGGCGGAAGTAGCCGATTTATCAGATCGTTTTCTCTCTAGTATTTCCGTGACGTTTGAAGTAAACAATATTTGGTGGCCTTAACTTGTCAAACTCTGATATTTCTTTTAGAGATATTCAATCATATGAAGCATTTACTCTAGCTCTCGTGTGTCAATCTCATTCAGATGTTTTTGATGGATTCAAAGAGCTTGTTTTACATTTTTCCTTTGAAAATGGAAACGGTGATGTTTTGGGGGGAGATTGTCACTGCTGAATGACATTTTGGAGGGAGGTTTCCAAGTCCTCCTTGACATGATATTGAAATATTGGATTCTGTTCCATATGCATCCTTGTGCGGAAATATCAATCTTTTTAATTTGTTTTTTTCTTTTAACAGGTTTGTTGGTTAACCTTACGATGTTCAATTTGAATTTTAGTGTGTAGTATCATCCCGCAGCACGGGAGATAGGAACGTCTAGCTTCTCAATTATAAACCACCACTATCTCTAAGACCATTGTACTCAACCTGATAGATTACTGACTTGTGAATTCATGATACGAAGTTAGTAAATATACCAATCAAGGCTTAAACTTAAACGTGGGAACATGGTTTTTGCATTGGTTTAAGTACTCTACTTGTTTATGATAAATATGGAAATTTCTAATTTTGGGATGGTTAGGTTGGGGCAAATTATTTTCTTTATTTATATATTTGGGTGTAGGAATAAATTTACTTTTGAATTTGATTATAATATTATATAGATGAAATTGTATTTTTTTATTTAAATTCTATTTCTAAATATATAAATGAGTCTAATCTTCCACGGATCAAAATTAAATAGATAAATAAGTTTAATGTTTAAAAAAAAATTAATTGATCAAAATTATATAAATTCAAAAGTTTAAATTTACAATTTTAATATTTTCTAATTAAATTTAAAAAATATTCTCAAAACTTTCATATCTAAACTACTAAATTATAATTATTTTGACTTTTAATTTATTATTTGAAATACTAAAACTTTCACTACTAAACTATAATTATTTTGACTTTTAATTTATTATCTGTGTATATGTTTCTACAACTAAGGGAAGAAGAAAATCCATGATAGAATGAAACAGAGGCTCTTTGAATTGGTAATTGAGTTAACAGGAGGAAGCTAAGGCGATGGCGAAAACCCTTGGCAACGGTGGACCAGAGCGAGGCACGTCAATGGAGGCCCTAGGGTGTCCATTAACATTTGTGACACCTGTATGATTCAACTTGTATGAACCCCGACTACTTGCAGTGCTCCTCGATGTCACTCGACAGCTTCTTGACCCGTGTTTTTGTAGCGGAAACCTTGGTTTCTCTCATTATTGGCTGTAGAATCTACTGAACGCGTTCATAATCATTGACTGAGCTCGACGACCGATTTGGATTTGGATTTCTGCTCCGTCAAGGCACTAACCACTAGTGCTTTGTTTTATTGTTGGGGACCATTTTTCTTGCTCCTCGTGACTGACTTGCTCTGACTAGCAGTTGGTCTTTACAATAATGGTTTATTCTTGGAGTTTGTAATGGAAGGGGCCTAGGATGAACAATTTGTGGATTATTCGGAGGACCCATATGTTGATGTGGACATCTGGACCCTCGTGCATCGATTATCCTCGGGTATGCATGTATCTCATCCTTCTTCTCCTATTATTTGTCCTGCTTTAGCCGACTTTTTTTCATCAGCATCCTCCCCACTTACCTTCCGTGAGCTGGACTCTTTCTTGGTCCCGTAACTCTCTCCATCCTCCCTGACTATCTTCTTAGCTGCTGATTTGGACCTCATCTCCTCACCGAACCTCCATCCCCCGTCCCCCGTGTCCCTAGCTTTTCTCTCATAGACCCTCACCTATCCCCCATAGGCTCCCTCATTTAATCTGACCTGGCACCATATCCTGGTAACCATGCTTCGCCCCGCCTCATACCCCTCATCCTCTACCCCCACACCTTCCTTTTCCTCCCCTAACCCTCTCCCCCCTAATCTCCTAGCTGGCTCTATCTCACCCGTAGCCCATCGACCTTTTGGCTGCTTCAACATACCCCCACCCAACTCATCCTCTCACCCTCCTGCCTTTGCCTCCCCCCAACTTATTTCTACTTCGGCTACTCTACCTCTCGGCATTCCACCCCGTGCTCCTCGTCGCACAAAGTGCGTAAAAGCCAACAAGCGTGCTAGCCGTCTCACCCTCGGCGTTGGTGTACAGATGGCTGATATCTTGGGCACTATGGACAGGGTAGTTGTTGGCTGGGTTTGTTGCTGGAACTATGGAGTTAAGAGATTGAAACTATGGGCACAAGAGATATGGGTTTATCTATTACAGGAGCTTCTCACCATTCACACATTAACCAAGGGTTGGTTTTCTCTCCACTTCTCTTCCAGAGCACCCACAGACCTTATATTATCTCAATTCTGGCACATCGAGATGGCGCCTGTGTTGCTCAAGAGGTGGAACACCTTGTTCGATCTTGATCGTGAACCGCTGGGTGTGGGACCTATCTAGGTACAGTTACCTGGGCTACCTCTACACTTATGAAATGAACAGATTTTCAAGGACATTGGTAACCTTCTGGGCACTTATTTGGACCATGATCGCTCCTTCATTGACTCCGGAAAAATGGCATTTTCCCGCATCATTGTACATCTTGAAATAAGGGAAGGTCTCAAGGAGGCCATAAATATACATTGCTGCAACTCCACCAGGGCACAAATCTTAGATTATGAAGGGGTTCCCTTCCACTGTTACCAATGTCACAAAGTCGGACATGTCTTCAAAGATTTCCCACTAAATATCTCGACACTGGTTCCTCGCACACTCAGTGGACTACATCCCTTTGCACTAGTATCGGTCTTGCTACAGAGACAGTCTCCGCTCACTGGCTTCTCAATGCCACCTGATTCATCCTCACTAGAGGATCACTCTTAGATGGTTGCGAATGCACCTACCAGAGTTACTTGATCTATGGCTGCTGCTACATCTACTGGACTCCTTCCGGCTGATGGTACATCCTCTACCCCCCAATTTACTTTTTTATCTTTTTCTTCGGCATATATTTTATGTTCAGAGCATCCTCAGGCTAGTTTTCACTCCCTTTCGATCTGTTACCCCCCATCCTCCTCACCATTACATTTTCCTCCCACTCCCCCTTCCATCCCTATTTTTCCCTTACCCTCTACCCATGCTTCCACATCTGCACTTACTGATCTCCTTCCCCCCTCCCCCTCGGGACCTTGCCCCACCCTTGTGGTTGAACCCTTGGATTCCTCCTCCTCACACTCGTACAATTTGCACCCTCGTTTATATACTCCAAATGGTGTTGACACCCTTAAGGGACCCCCCAACCCTCAGCATAAGGCCTCATGGGGTCGTCATTTGTGTATTTCGAAAGCTATTCTTCAAGTTGGCCATGAAGTTGCCTACGACACTCAACTCTCCATTGATGGGATCCTTAGAGCAAGAAATTTCTCTCTCCTACTTTCCCAATGATCTGTTTATCCTTTAACTGCCGTAGGTTGGCTAACCCAGCGAAGCGTCTTGCACTTCATCAACTTTTTTCTTCTTCTTCGGCTGATATAATATTGCTTCAATAAATTCATGGCTTATTCGATCAAGTTATTCACGTATTTACCCCTATTCTTCCCGGTTGGATCATTCACGCCTTAGATGAAAATGGGCGATCGGGTGGATTGGCCCTCTGCATAAATCCCTGTCGTATAAATCTTCTAAATGTATGGAGCATTGACTGCATTCTGGGGATGGATGTCTTCTCAAAAACCCTTGAACTAAATTTTTGTATTATAAATGCCTACATACCTTGCACTAACAGGTAACAATTATGGACCTCTCCCTTGAACTCATCTATCTTGCATCCTGACAACATCATTTTGGCTAGTGACTTGCATTTCTCTCTTGGGATCTCTGAATCCTGGGGGCCTAATGCTCATGTGGATACATTCTCAAATTTCTTCATACACCTGCTCTCATCGCATCACCTGGTAAATCCCCTCATAACTTCCCCCACTCCAACTTGGTGCAACAGGCGCACTGAGGATGATTTGGTGGCTCGAAGGCTTGATCATTTTCTTATCAAAGAAGGGTTATTACATAATCTTGGGCCTTGTCTCTTTCAGGCAGTAGATTGGCTCTATTGGCATCTCTGACCACTCCCCTATTTTCTTGGAAACCACTCTAGAATTAAAGAAGCCAACCTCCCCCTTTAAATTATGCTCTGTGTGGTTAGAAGATCCCAACTACATCAATTTAGTGAACACCCAGTGGAGATTCCCCTCGCCTCCATATCTACATTCACCATCCTCCATTTTTACACACATATTACTCACTATTAAGAAGGATTCTATTGCTTGGGCTAAGCATAAGATGGGATGGGAGGACAGTGAACTCACCAAAATTGAAGAAAAGATCCACTGCCTGGAAAGCTCTAATGGGGGTGGTTTTGCAACTGAAGAAGAAAAGACACAGGTTATATCACTTGAAACTACTCGCTTAAAGATCCTATAAGTGAGGAATCAGGTTTGGAGACTCAAAAGTCTTGCCACTTGGATCAAAGTAGGGGATGATAACTCCAAATTTTTTCATCATTACACTAATGGCAGAAAGACTGTCAACACCATTTGGATCTCGATAATGAGGATGGATCAAAATCCTCCACCTTCTCTCAACTAGCTCAGAATGGTATCAATCATTTCTGAGAGATTTATAAAGCCCCCCTGCAACCATCCTTGGCTGAAATCATTAAGGTGGCTTCCCTATTTCCTAGCTATGTGGATCCTGAAGTAGTGGAGGATCTCCTTCAACTGATTTCGATCCAAGAACTAGAATCTTTCCTTAAGTGGTTCAAAAATGACAAAAGCCCTAGACCTAATGGGTGGGCAGTGGAATTTTATCTGGCCTTCTTTGATATACCGGGTCATGATCTTCTAGAGGTGGTGGAAGAGACTCGTCAATCTGGGTGCATCTATGAGGTCTTCAATGATACTTTCATAGCCCTTATTCCTAAATTTGGTCATCCCTCTTCTTTTAAAGATTTTCATCCGATATCCTTATGTAATTGCATATACAAGATTATGGCCAAAATTCTTGCCAACAGATTGAAATCAATTTTATCTAATTACATATCTCCTAAAAAATTTGCTTTTCTTGAAAATAGATTGATCCATGATGCAATTGGCATAGCATAAGAGGCCCTACATTCTATGCGTACCAAGTGCATAAAAGGGATGATTCTCGAGATTGACTTGGAAAAAGCCTTTGATCAAGTGAGCTAGCTCTATATCTGCATGTTGCTCACACACCTGGGGTTCCCCCTTCAAACTATTAATTAGATCATGAGCTGCATCACCACTGTTTCTTCTAGCATATTAATTAATGGAGCAGCAACCAATTTCTTGCATGCAGAGAGGGGACTTCGAAAAGGGTGTCCATTATCTCCCCTTCCTTTTCTACTAGTTATGGAGGGCCTTAGCAGATGTATTATTGATGAAACTACTAGTGGCATACTGAAAAGTATCTGCATAATGGCTAACTGTGTGCTTACTCATCTGTTATTTGTGGATGATATTATACTTTTTCTAAATGGTACTCTTAGTGACTCCTCTTTGATCCGAGCTCTTCTGCTACTATTTTGTACTGCCACGAGAATGCATTGTAACAACACCAAATCAACATTGACTTTCCATAGATGCACCCCTCATTAAATATAATTTTCATAACAGAGATTTCCCTTTAATCTCACCATATTTGAGGATGGTATGAAGTACCTGGGCTTCTTCCTCAAACATGTGAATTACAAAATTGTTGATTGGAATTGGCTCATTACCAAGATAGAGAAACATTTAAATCACCGGTGCCATCTCTGGCTTTCTAGAGCTGGTAGGCTGATCTTGATCAAATTAGTGCTAGAGGCCATTCCTGTTTATTGGATGTCTCTTACCTAGATTCCCAAAGGAATACTCTATAAAATTCAGAGGATCTGCAGGTGATTCTTATGGCTAGGTACTAAATAAGGACACACTTTCGCATGGACTAAATGGAACCATATTGCATTACCCAAGCAGGGGTGAGGGTGGGGCATAAAGCACTTACTAAATTTCACTCTGGCATTGGCTTCTAAGCTTGGATCGATACTTATCACAGATAACAACTTATGGACTAGGGTTACTATTCAAAAATACATACACATGCTCAATCCCATTGATTCGATCTGTTCACCACCTATGCACCACCCTTGTTGTTCCACTATTTGGTGCGATGTTATATCCTCGATCAAATTTATCAAAGATGATTTGGCTTGGTGAATCGGCAATGGAAACAGGATTCGCATTGGATGTGATCCCTGGGTGGGTTGTGGCAATGCACATTTCCTCCCGAATGCACTAATTGTCTCCCCCAATCAAGCTGGATTCCTGATGCTCAATCAAATTGCTGACAAGGCTCTAATCACACTCTTCTCATAAGGCTGGCTTGACCATCAGGCATTACTAATTGACCCATAGTGAACTGAGATATGGAAAATTTATCTGGATGCCTTAAGAGAAACTCATGTCATATTATTGGATCGGGAGGATGAAGTAATTTGGACCATATCAAAACAGGGATTGTACTCGCCCAAATAGGGGTACTCTCATATATATCATGCACACAGGCTTGAACCTATGATTCCTTGGTGGCGCACTCTCTGGAAACATAAAGGACCTTCTAAAGAAAGGCTCCTCATGTGGTGTATCCTCACTGAGAAAATCCTTACTGGGGAAAATTTACAGAAAAGAACAAACAATGGTCCTCACCGATGTCCACTCTGCAAAGAGGCAGAAGAAGATACTTTGCATCTTTTCCTTCACTGTCATGCTACCTATTGCACCTTAAGAGACAATCCCTTAACTGTGATAAGGAATCAGTGCTTAAGACATTCTATAATTATGTCACAAATTCTTTAGGTCTCTGTTTTATTAACCCCCAAGTATTTATAATCACACCTTCAAATATCAAATATTATAAATGTTTTGCAATGCCACCATCTATTAATGTTGAACGAATGACTGCAAAAAAATGTAAGGAGAATTCCAAACTGATATGCCGCTTTATACAGAAAATACCATTCCAAACTTTGGAACAAACATGTGAAAGAAATAGTTAAAACAAAGGAGCACCTATTAAGGAAAAACATGTGAAAGAAATAGTTAAAACAAAGGAGCACCTATTAAGGTTTTTAACTCTCATACATAGAAGTGAGAAGAGACCTGCTACTCATGACCTTGTTTTATTCATAGAAAGAAATACATAATGAAAACTGCAATACATTTCAACATAAAAAAAATTCCATAATCTTTCTTACTCATTCATTAATCCTTGAATATTTGAGTACAAAAATATTTGTCCATGAGGTCTAAAACTGAGAACTTTCCTTCTTCTTGGAAATTACATTAAATACATAAAAATTAGTTTGGAACTGCTGTAACCAATTCTAACTACCAAAACTACTTCATAACTTCGAAGGCTGTCTATTACATGTCTTGAAAATGTCTTTTTGCAATTACATTGACTTCAGAAAATAACATAAAGTAAGTATCCTAATCTATAGGAATTGCTAATGAAGTGGCCTCTTTTCCTTGATCAACTGATTTGTCTTTCTTTATTGCTGAGCCCTTTGGCAAGTCAATAGTCCAAGCTCTGTACTTTTTCCATATGCCTACTTTCATCTTGGGTGAATGTGTCAGATTATGATATTCTAATCTGAATGCAGTGATTCGGTCATAAGAGGGCCTTTCAATGAAAAGGGTTTTTACCATCCATAAAAGTTGAAAATGTCTTTGCAAAAAGTTGACCATTGTCTCTCCCTTGAGCACCTGAGTCTTCTCATACCTGTTATTGATCTTGATTTTTGTCATCACCAGTGAATTTTCATAAGAGATCCATGGAAAAAGGTTTTCTTCAAGCTTCCAACATGATGGCAAGCCCACCCTTGTTATTTTATCAAATGCTTTGTCAAAATGACTTACTGCTTCTTTGATTTCTATAAGTTTCTTTTCTGCAGCCTTTCTAAGATCATTCATGATAATCATCTTGTTAATTTCCACTGCATACAACATTCTATCCTGCATATCATTCTCCTCTAATTCCTGATCTAATTTGGAATTGGTATGATCAATAAATCTTCTAGCCCAATTTGCTCTGTTAACCCCTTTCTGTTTATCAGACATAATCGGTTCTTCACATTCCATAATAAGACTCTTTTCTTGTGAAATAATCATCAGGAAGCACCAATTAGACTTCATTTCTGAGATGATATAAGTCCAAATGAGATCCTTAGCTTGTATTAATGACACATTACCCTTCATTCTTTCTTTGAGATTCTTGATCTCAGCTTCAACATTTTTGAAATCTATTTTGTAATTATCTACTTCATTTTCCATGATCTTCATCAATTTTGCAGCAGTATCCAAATATGTTTGAGCCTTCTTTCTATCTCTTTCAGCCATCTGCAACTCAGTATCTAATTGAATAATTTATGCCTGAGGATCTGTATCACCTGTGGGAAAAACAAAAGTACAGTTATGATTATCAATGTGGTTTTGTAAAGAAATTGCAGTCTGTTTCACTTTTGAAAGTTCTTCATCCTTCTGGATAAGTTGCTGCAACAACTTCTCTTTTTCTTTCTCTACCTCTACGATCTCTGTAGCCATTGAGTGTTCACCAGTAGGTAACTTCAATTTCTTTCTTAATGTAGATATCTCTACTTCAGCACTTTGCAAGAATTTCTGCACAGCAATCTTGTCACTGGGGTCTACACCAATCTTAACAATAATCCTTTTCAACTCTTCATTTTGGACTGTTAAGGCTCTTGAATTGGCCTTTTATAGCATTAATTGTTTGATAACTTTCCCTAACATGTTTTCAGCATTAAATTCCATTGCATTTGTTTTTGTGAGATCATTAACAATTAATTGCCCGGTCTGCATATGCAAATTCATTTTGTCCATTAATGGAATCTTTTTAACATCCTTAGTCGCATTTACAATATTAAAACTGTTTGAGGACCCAATTGACATTCCTGTGGGATGTGACAGAGCAATCCTAAATTGATCTTTCTCAACATCCATTATAGTCAAAAACCTTGTCTGATCGGTAGTAACCTAATGTTCTACTTGGGCCTCCATGCTGGCCTTCATTCTCTGATTTTTCTCTTCAATCTGAGAAAACACCTGTTTGATTAAGGGTACCTGTTCATGAGAGGATTCTTGACCTCCAGGGGAAGAGGGAGCATTCTTCTCTTCACCTAAATGCAAGGAAAAAACAGGTGAATTAGAGGAATGATCGTCAACAAATTTTGTCCTTTTATCATCTCTTGGTATCTCATCATCCAAGTCAATAACAGCTTATTTACCTCTTTTATTTGTTTTCTCGGTTATAATAGGAGTTTGAATGCTTGTATTTACTGAACTTATTTGTCCTTTGTTTGCCACATTTTCCTACTCAGGTCTACTTTCATGAATGAAAGCCAAGTATCCGTTCTCAATTCTTCTATGTGAAATTATACCATGGGGATCATAAGCCCATTTTTATCCTTGTATAAAATGTGTTTCCTCCAACAATTTTGTTACTTAGTCAAATTTCTGCCTCATATTAACTATGAAAGGTCCCACACTCATAGGAAATTTATACATATGGCTCTTCTTCATAGGGACAAAGTGCACATTATCAACATTCAGGCTCTGTCTTATAAATTCTAAGGCGAAAAGCCTCATTGGTACAAACGTTGGGAGCCTGTAAGGTTCAACAAATGTTCCATACAACCTTATTTCTAAATATTCTTCAAACACAAACCAGTCCCCAAATTTACAGCTAGTTCCTAAATTTAGAAACTCCTGGGCTTTGGGTAAAAAATGGGGGGGTTGAACTCCATTCAAAATTTTATATGCAATGGGCATATACTGACTAGCAAAATCAAATAACCCCCCTTCATTTTACTCCCTTCTGATTATATCTATCCAGAATACAATTGACTGTCTTTTCTTGTTTACATCCATTATATTAGACCTAACTGCATGAATTCTTCAACATTTTGGTATAAAAATAAATAGAAAGTCAATGAGGGAAATTTAAAAGAACATGTCAGTGAGATACTCATCATCTGCGAATTTACTGCTTCTTGCCAAAAGGATGGAATATCCAAGACCATTCCTAGCTTCATCATCATGGCGAACATTCCTAGGACTCACTTGTCCAATGTAATGTCATATTATTTGCCCAAGATTTTAGCAATACTACTTAATACGGGTCGAGTGTCTTCATTGAAAACTCCCATAGCAAATTCTCGACATTCTGGCTGAAAATACTTCATATTGGGCTTCAAATGTACATAAATTGATTGAATTCTTCTCCTGCAAGGCTTTCATAGTAAGTAACCACTAAATCTTCTGAAAATTGAACAGATGATTCAGCTTCAGGAAAATACAAGGCTTGGTGGATTAATTGGGTAGACACCTGCAGAACGTTTTCCCCTTGGGAATTCATTACGAAATATTTTCCGGGATATAATGCGGAAACCAACCAAAAAATAAACTCTGGGAATAAATGTGTCTTTGAGATGCATGTAGAAAGGACCCCAGATTTTTTCATGGCGGAATAGACATGGGAATTATCATTGTTCAATACAACTCATTGATAGAATGAAAGATGAATTACAGAAGACACAGTATCTTGAATGTCTCTCTCATTATACATGAGAGGAATGTGACTCGATGAACTAGAAAAAGAAGACCTTTTAGCCATGACTAGAAAAGGTGCTGATGGAATACTCTTGCAGGGTGACAAAACAGAAAAGGTGATGGGTGGAAACAATAGGTAAAAACACGACAAACTGCAAAATATTTTGAAAACAAAATGAAAAACACCCCTAACTAGGTGGCATGGTTTTGGTGTTAAATGCCTTTGCCACGTGTTACCTAATCGTTGGACTGATTCGACATGGAAAACAATTTTTCTCCATTCAGCATATGACGTCACTGCGGGGGGTCTCGTGGTACCGTTGAAAACTCTAGCTTGTGCCCCCGCAGTCGACATCAATCTTTGATCTTCATCGCCTCCGCGGTTAACTCAGTCAACTACGGGGGCACCCCTCTCCATTAACTCTCGTGCTATTAGTGCCCGCGGGTTGTGCCATCCGATTCATACTTTTAATATCAGCTCTCTCCGCCTTTTGAATTGATCGATGTTTAATCTTTGGATATAAAACCCACTTGTAAAAAGTTTGGAACAATTAAACTTCAATATATCAAACCTAAAACATTTTTTTTTCATGCCAAAGTATAAAAATATAATACTTTAACATATTTTATTTTCTTTCAATTTCAGATTTTTTTTTTCATTTTTTAATATAAAATTAAAAGGATGTGCAGATGATCCACAACATCTGGCTCCACCTAGGGATGGTGTTTTTTTCCACGAAACACTAAGAACAGATCAGTGCCTTCACTTCGGGCATGGAGTGAAAAATTGCTTGATGAGAAATATACAATGATCGAAAACTGGATATGTACAATGATGAATTGGTTGCTTCTAGTGATGGAAATAGTGTTTCAAATACTGCCCATTAACAGGTAGTTCTCCCACTTCTCCGTCAAGACTTTCCAACATAAAAGTGTTATTTTCTCTGGCTTCAATGATTTTATACGAACCATACCATAAAGGATCAAATTTTCCATGCTTCCCTTTATCCTCTCTTCTTGTATCCCATCTTAGTACCAGATCTCCATCTTGAAACATGATTTATTTTTCTTTTCTATCGAAAATGGACTTCATTTTCTCCTGATAAGTGACCAAATTTTCCCTAACCTTATTTATGCTTTCACTTAATTCATTCTTCTAATTAGAGCATTAGGTTCCTCTTGAGCATCTTGAAGGAAAGATATTACTGGCCTTACAAACTGAGTGGGAAACAATGCCTGGGTACCATATACTAATTCATAAGGTGACTTACCAGTGAATCTCCTAGTATTCATCCTTACTACCATAAAGCAAAGACCAGCTTTGAATCCCAATTCTTCTGGTTCTCATTTATTGTCTTCTTCAATATTTTAACCAACGTTTTATTAGAGGATTCTAATAATCCATTTCTTTGAGGGTGATATGCTGTAGAATGGGACAATATCACATTATAATTTTGACAGAAGTTTATAAACCTGATTTAGTTGAAGACTTGAGCATTATTTGTTACAATCTTCACTCGACATCCAAACCTGCTGAAAATATTTTCCTCCAAAAATTTCATTACAACCAAATCATTTTCTCTTATGGAAGGGACTGCCTCTACCCATTTTGTAAAATAACTTGTTGCGGTCAAAATCCATTTAAAATTCCCACTTTATGGTGGATTGATTTCCCCAATGAAATCCAATCCCCATTGTCTGAAAGGTTCTTCAACAAAAACAAGGAGAAGAGGTAAAGGAGCTAACCTTTTATTTTCTGCAAACAACTGAGATTTTTGACAACTTCTAACAGTCCTGTTTACATCCACAAATAAAGATGGCCAATAAAAACTTCATTTGAGAATCTTATGAGCAGTTACTTTCCAACTGTAATGACCTCCACATAAGCACTCATGATACTCTTTAATCACTTCTAAGGTTTCCTCTTTTGTGAAACATAACAACAACACACCAGCAGGATCTTTCCAATACAACTTAGCTTCAATTATTACATAAGGCTGAGATTTAAGTTTCAAGGTTCTATTCCTAGCTTTGTTAATTGAAGGTGGATAAGAAAGGAAACACAAATAATGAATAATATCTTTGTACCATTTTGAACAGAGGAATTTATACTTAATTTTTTCTTTTTTTTTAATGTGATTTGATTCCTCAGTGACTTCTTCTGTAGGTGCAAGTAAAATGATTCCCAAAGCTTGGAAATTAGATTCTGTTAACAATTTAGCCAACCCTAGTCCTTTGACTAGTTTCGTTGGTTTGATATCCAAATCATATTCTTGGATTTTAGCAATCCATTTACCTCTTTTCCATTCAACATCAATCTGCACTAATACATCCTTTACAACAGAATTAGGCACATATGCTAAAATTTGAGAATGAAGTATATAAGTTCTTAAAGCCTTCAATGATTTAACCAGAGCATATACTTGTTTCTCCAATATATTATACTTTAGTTCTGCATCTCGAAGCACTTTGCTAAAAAACGCTACAAGCTACTCACTTCTTTCTTCATTTTTTTGTAATAGCACAACATCAATTGTAGAAGAAGATGCAAATGAGAAAATTTGAAAAGGCTTCAAATAATCTGGACTGAATAAAACAGGAGCTTCTTGGAGAGCTTCTTTAATTTTTCCAAAATATTCCCTTGCATCTTTGTCCCACTTTACTTCAACATCCTTTTTCAACATATCTGTTATTTTCCTAACAATCTCAACATAATTCGGGACAAATCTTCTCAGAAAATTGATTTTTCCAAGAAACCTTTGAATATATTCTTAATCCGAGGCAGTGGGATTGTCTGTATGGATTCAACCCTTGCTGGATCAATCTTCACTCCTTGCTTTGAAACTATATGGCCCAACAATTTTCCTTCTTCTAGAGAAAACAAGGACTTTTTAGGATTAAATGATAATCCATATTTTCTGCATTTTAAAAGGGCTTTCTCCAAATGTTGCAAGTGTTCATCATCAGAACTTGAAAAAATTGTAACATCATAAAGATAAATAACTACAAATTTGTCCCCTACAAATGTAATATCCATTTCCCTTTGGAAAGTAGCTCCTGCATTCATGAGGCCAAATGGCATCCTGACATACATGAATGTTCCTCAGGGTGTAGTGAAAGCAGTTTTAGTTTGGTCTTCCTTCTCCACAACAACTTGATTATATCGGGAAAAACCATCAACCATAGATAACCTGTATGCTCCAGTTACTTTCTACAAGACAAATTCCATCTTTGGCAGAGGATAATTATCCTTCAGTGAAGCTCTGTTAAAGTTTATGAAATCTACACACAATCTTATCTCTCCATGTTTCTTCCTCACTGGTAAAATATTGGAAACCCAATCTGAATATCTTAAAGGAACTATAATATTTGCTTGTAAAAGTTTCTTTACCTCTTTTTCAATTGGAGCCAGCAATAATGGGTTAATTTGTCTGAGCTTATGTCTATGAGGCTTAATCCCATCTTTCAATGGAATTTTATGCTGAATAATACTTTTATCATAAGTTTTCAGATCTTCATATGACCATGCAAATACATCCGCAAACTGCTTGAAAAGATCTACATACCTTTCTTTGTATTCCTTTGGAACTCCTTTGAATAATTTGACCATTTTAGGCTCATGTTGAGTTCCTAAATTACAATCCTCCATTTCTCCATTTTGGGCTATCTTTTTCTGGTTTGCTGCCACATCGTTAGCATCAAACAGTCTTTCAAGAGGTACCAAACCTCTGGGCAAAATATTATCTTTCAATTGAATTATCTTCTGGTCTCCAATTATCTGCTTTAGATTTTTAGACATTTCACCTTGATCACTTTCATCCACTTCTAAATCAATTTGATTGTCTTCAAAATTTCCAATCATCGTCAAGAATTGATTAATATTTTCATCATCCTCAAAGACCTGCCAATGCTTTACATTATCAGGAATTGAAGGCCTGTGTCTCAACTTAATCTCATATATCAACCTTGGATTGATTGGTGGTTTGAATGTAATGGCTGCAATTGCTAATGAATCTGCCATTTTATTCTCCTCTCTTGGAATAAACTGTAAATTAAAGGCTTCAAAATAATTCTCAACTAGATCCCATACCTCATTTCTATAGGACCTCAATCTGGGATGCTTAGTCTGACACTAATTTTTAATTTTCCTTATGATCAATTCAGAATCACAAAAAACAGAGATAGACTGAATTCCCATCTATTTAGCTGTTTGCAGACTTAAAATCAATGCTTCATATTCAGCTACATTATGAGTGGATTCAAATTCCAGTTTGAAAGAAAAAGGTACAAGGTTACCTTCAGGAGATACAAAAAAGAATCCAACTCCTGTGCTTTTATTTGAAAATGCACCATCAAAATAACACTTCCAAAGCTTATTTGACTGCAAATCCTTATGTACAATGGCTGAAGGGAGCTAATTTTGTGAATCTTCAGCAATTTCTGGATCTTCATGCAACATGAAACAAGAAAGATCCTCCTTCTCTTGACCATAAATGGGGGAATTACCTGCATCTTTCTTGGTAGTAGTTTTCAAAAAGCTGGTTTCTATGTATAACCTCCTTTCCTCCCCATTAAAAACAGGAATGATGCCATATGTGAAATCTAATTTCAAAACTCCTCCAAGTTTTGTCCCCCAAGATCTATACAACAACATACCAAATCTGGCTGGAATATCTGCTACTACCACATCCATCATAATAATCTTAGGTGGAATTTGGGCTAAGGAAACAACCATATCTTTGATAAGACCCACACACTTTACCCTTTTTGAATCAAAGGAATAAAGGTCTCTATATGGTTTGGTAATTTTCAAATTTAACTCTTTCATCACAGACAGTGGCATTAGATTATGTGATGCACCATAATCTATCATACAATTATGTAAAATGAAATCATGTAACAGAACTGATATATAAAAAGGTGGAACATAAGAATCTACCTCTTCAACATGAGGTCCAAAAGTAACCGCTGGTTTCTCCTCTTACAGGTTCACTATATCACCCACCTCGTCGGCCTGGGATAAATTAATAAACTCTGGAATTTCCTTCTTATAACTAGGGGTTTTGACCAACTCAAGAAGTGGTACTTGAATCTTCACCTTTTGACAAACTGAAAGTTTGATTTTGTTTTGTCAACTTTTCAGGTTATTCTTGGTTTCTATTTGAATTTGTTGTTTGATCAGAAATAGTAACGATATTCTCCAACATATTAGGATCATTAAGTTTTATTTGGGAAGCCTCAACTCTCTGTTCTTCTTTTACTTTATCTTGATTCATGGGCTGTTTCCCCTTGTTTGATTTTTTAATTTGGTTCTTCTGTAGTGGAGTCACCATTGGAGTAGGTACTGATTCTGATTCTTTCTCTTCATCATCTTGAGTTCTCAATCTCTTCTTTGACCTTAAATCATATTTTTTATGCAATTATGATTGCATAAAATCATCAAACTGTTTATAGTAATCTTCCATTTCTTCTTGATCAAATGAGATATCAGTTTCTTTACTTTCCTCTTCATATTCCTTTTCATTATCATCAACAGAACATGATGGTGTTGCCTCTATATATAAAGGTGCTTGCACTTGATCCTGATCCTTTCTTTCTCTTTGCAAAATCTGCAGGGGTTGTTTTCTGAACTGGGGATTAAAAACCCCTCTGTTTTGTTTTGCAGGTTTATTGTTGTCTATTTCCATATTTAATAATTTGTTAGAAATTTTTTTATGAACTTAGTCATATCATCGATCCTATGATCTTGAGATGAGCCTTCTTATTTGGCTTTTTTTTTATCTCGAACTTCCCCAGTAGCAGACATATTTGCCTCAATCTCTAAGGCATCAGTTTGAATCTGTTCAAGGGTGGGGGATCTTATCTCTCTCAATGTAAAACTAAAATCCGGCTCAAATGCTCTAGAGAAAACAATCCTTGCTCCAATAGGAGGAGGTTTCATTTCTAGGGGCAAACTATTATACAACTTATTAAACCTTTTGACAAAATCATTCATATTTTTATTTGATTTCTTCTTTATTGCATTGAATTCTGTTAAATAATAGCCATGGTCCCTTTTTTCTCCCCATATCTGGATGAAATGTCTTTCTAATTCAGCCCAATCATTTATTGAACCATTTGGTAATCCTTTGAACCATTTTCCTTCCTCTCCGCTTAGAGACTGCACAAAAAGTCTCATCACAAAATCTAGATGTTCTACATTAAAATTTTCAGCAAATGTGCAGAACAAGGGAAAGTGTTGTTTTGCAGTTATTTCATCTTCACCAGTAAATCTAGGAAGCAACTTGAGATACTCCTAAGGCATTGCATTCATTGGTTGGGGTAGATTTAATGGTCAATATCTATTCATCAAGAAAGCAGGGGTTGCCATGTTTATGCCCTGATTGACTGCTCCTTGAGTGGGGGTAAAATGGATACCAGTTGTAGGTGGGGATGAATGGGGTGGAAAAACTGATATAGGGGTAGGTGTATGAACAATAGTAGAAGAACTGGAAACTGTATGAGGTTGAGATTCTGTAAGAGGAAATGATACAAAATCAAAAGATTTTTCTTCTAACGTTGGTTCTTGGAAATGAATGGGTGAAGGTGAGGATTCTTTTTTAGGGAAAATGAGTTTCTAAGAAATATCCTTGGATGAAAATGTATGTGAACTGCTGCATGATGCAAGCAGTCTGGAATCAGGTGTAGAAAATATTTTTGTTTTCTGGCCCTTCTTTGAAACTAACTTTTTTGGATAAAACAAAATAGGAGCTTTTTGCAAAGAGGTATCTGAGCTCGTGTGAAGCTTCTTAGGAGCCAGAATTTTTTTAAAGAAACACAGCTTATTATTTCCTCCTCTTTGAACAACCAAAGGAAATATGAACAAAACCCAGGGAAAAGTTCAAATCTTCGATCCCCGGAAATGGCGCCAATTAATGTTGTACCTTAAGATACAATCCCTTAGCTGTGATAAGGAATCAATGCTTAAGACATTCTATAATTATGTCACAAATTCTTTAGGTCCATGTTTTATTAACCCCTAAGTATTTATAATCACACCCTCAAATATCAAATATTATAAATGTTTTTCAATTCCACCATCTGTTAATGTTGAACGAATGACTGGAAGAAAATGTAAGGAGAATTCCAAACTCATATGCCGCTTTATAGATAAAATACCATTCCAAAATTTAGAACAAACATGTGAAATAAATAGTTAAAACAAAGAAGCGCCTATTAAGGTTTTTCACTCTCATACATAGAAGTAAGAAGAGACCTGCCGCTCATGACCTTGTTTTTTTCATAGAAAGAAATACATAATGAAAACTGGAATACATTTCAACATAAACAATTTTCCAGAATCTTGCTTACTCATTCATTAATCCTTGAATCTTTGAGTACAAAAATATTTGTCTAGGAGGTCCAAAACTCGGAACCTTCCTTCTTCTTGGAAATTACATTAAATACAATAAAAAGCCGTTTGGAACTGTTGTAACCAATTCTAACTACCAAAACTACTTCACAACTTTGAAGGTTGTCTATCACATGTCTTGAAAATGTCTTTTTACAATTACATTAACTTCGGAAAATAACATAAAGTAAGTATCCTAATCTATAGGATTTGTTGATGAAGTGGCCTCTTTTCCTTGATCAACTGATTTGTCTTTCTTTGTTGCTAAGCCCTTTGGAAAGTCAATAGTCCAAGCTCTGCACTTTTTCCATATGTCTACTTTTGTCTTTTGTGAATGTGTCAGTTTTTGATATTCCAATCTGAATGCATTGATTCGGTCATAATAAGGCCTTTCAGTGAAAAGGGCTTTTACCATCCATAAAAGTTGAAAATTTCTTTGCAAAATGTTGACCATTGTCTCTCCCTTGAGCACCTGAGTCTTCTCATACCTGTTATCGATCTTGCTTTTTTTCATCACCAGTGAATTTTCATAAGAGCTCCATGGAAAAAGGTTTCCTTCAGCCTTCCAACATGATGGCAAGCCCACCCTTGTTATTTTATCAAATTCTTTGTCAAAATGACTTACTTCTTCTTTGATTTCTATAAGTTTCTTTTCTGTAGCCTTTCTAAGATCATTCCTGATAATCATCTTGTTAATTTCCACTGCATACAACATTCTATTCTGCATATCATTCTCCTCTAATTCCTGATCTGATTTGGAATTGATATAATAAATAAATCTTCTAGCCCAATTTGCTCTGTTAACCCCTTTATGTTTATCAGACATAATCGGTTCTTCACATTCCATAATAAGACTCTTTTCTTGTGCAATAATCATCAAGAAGCACCAATTAGACTTCATTTCTGAGATGATATCAGTCTAAATGAGATCCTTAGCTTGTATTAATGAAACATTACCCTTCATTATTTCTTTGAGAATCTTGATCTCAGCTTCAACATTTTTGAAATCCATTTTGTACTTATCTGCTTCATTTTCCATGATCTTCATCAATTTTGTAGTAGTCTCCAAATTTGTTTGAGCCTTCTTTTTATCTCTTTCAGAAATCTGCAACTTAGTATTTAATTGAATAATTTGTGCCTGAGGATCTGTATCACTTGTGGGAAAAACAAAAGTACAGTTATGATTATCAATGTGATTTTGTAAAGAAATTGCAGTATGTTTCACTTTTTAAAGTTCTTCATCCTTATGCATAAGTTGCTGCAAAAACTTCTCTTTTTCTTTCTCTACCTCTGCAATCTCTGTAGCCATTGAGTGTTCACCAGTAGGTAACTTCAATTTCTTTCTTAATGTAGGTATCTCTACTTTAGCACTTTGCAAGAACTTCTGCACAGCAGTCTTATCACTAGGGTCTAGACCAATCTTAACAATAATCTTTTTCAACTCTTCATTTTGGAATTTTAAGGCTCTTGAATTGGCCTTTTCTAGATTTAATTGTTTGATAACTTTCCCTAACATGTTTTCAGCTTTAACTGCCATTGCATTTGTTTTTGTGAGATCGTTAACAATCAATTTCCCTGTCTACATATGAAAATTCATTTTGTCCATTAGTGGAATCTTTTTAACATCCATAGTCACATTTATAGTATTAAAATTGTTTGAGGACCCAATTGAAATTCCTGTGGGATGTGACAGAGCAATCCTAAATTGACCTTTCTCAAGATCCATTACATTCAACAGCCTTGTCTGATCGGTAGTAACCTCATGTTCTTCTTGGGCCTCCATGCTGACCTTCATTCTCTGATTTTTCTCTTCAATCTGAGAAAACACCTGTTTGATTAAGGGTACCTATTCATGAGAGGATTCTTGACCTCCACGAGAAGAGAGAGTATTATGCTCTTCACCCAAATGCAAGGAAAAACCAGGTGAATTAGAGGAATGATCCTCAGAAAATTTTGTTCTTTTCTCATCTCTCGATATCTCATCATCCAGGTCAATAACATCTTCTTTACCTCTTTTATTTGTTTTCTCAGTTATAATAGGAGTTTGAATGCTTGTATTTACTGAACTTATTTCTCCTTTGTTTGCCACCTTTTCTTTCTTCAGTCTACTTTCATGAATGAAAGCCGAGTATCTATTCTTAATTCTTCTCTGTGAAATTATACCATGGGGATCATAAGCCATTTTTCTTCTAGTAGCAAATGTGTTTCCTGCAACAATTTTGTTACTTACTCAAATGCCTGCCTCATATTAACTATGAAAGGTCCCACACTCATATGCAATTTATACGTATGGCTCTTCATAGGGACAAAGTGCACATTATCAACATTCAGGCTATGTCTTATAAATTCTAAGGCGGAAAGCCTCATTGGTACAAACGTTGGGAGCCTGTAAGGTTCAACAGCTACTCCATACAACCTTATTTCTAAGTATTCTTCAAACACAAACCAGTCCCCAAATTTATAGCTAGTTCCTAAATGTAGAAACTCCTGGGCTTTGGGTAAAAATTAGGGGGATGAACTCCATTCAAAATTTTATATGCAATGGGCATATACTGACTAGAAAAATCAAGTGACCCCTGTTCATTTTTCTCCCTTATGATTATATTTGTCCAGAATAAAATTAAATATCTTTTCTTGTTTATATCCATTATATTTAGACCTAACTACATGAATTCTTCAACATTTTGGTATAAAAATAAATAGACAATCAGTGAGGGAAATTTAAAAGAACCTGTTAGTGAGAGACTCATCAATTGTGAATTGACTGCTTCTTGCCAAAATGATGGAATATCCAGGACTGTTCCTGGCTTCATCATCGTGGCAAAAATTCCTGGGACTGACTTGTCCACTGTAACTTCGTCTTCTTTGCCCAAGATTTTAGCAATACTACTTAATATGGGTCGAGTGTCTTCGTTGAAAACTCCCATAGAAAATTCTCCACATTCTGGATGAAACTGCTTCATATTGGGCTTCAAATGGAACATAAATTGATTGAATTCTTCTCCTGCAAGGCTTTCATAGTAAGTAACTAGCGAATCTTCTAAAAATTGAACTAATGATTCGGCTTCAGGAAAACACAAGGCTTAGTGGATTAATTGGGTAGATACCTGCAGAACATTTTCCCCTTGGGAATTATTATGAAACATTTTCCAGGATACAATGTGGAAACCAACCAATAAATAAACTCTGGGAATAAATGTGTCTTCGGGATGCATGCAGAAAGGACCCCCGATTTTTTCATGGCGGAATAGACAGGGGAATTATCACTGTTCAATACAACTCATTGATAGAATGAAAGATGAATTATAGAAGACGCAGTATCTTGAATGTCTCTCTCATTGTCCATGAGAGGAATGTGACTCGATGAACCAGATAAAGAAGACCTTTTAGCCATGACTAAAAAATGTGCTGAAGGAATACTCTTGCAGGGTGACAAAACAGAAAAGGTGACGGGCAGAAACAATAGGTCAAAATGCGACAAACTGCAAAATATTTTCAAAATGAAATGAAAAACAGCTCTAAAAGGTGGCGTGGTTTTGGTGCTAAATGCCTTAGCCATGTGTTACCTAACCGTTGGATTGATTCGACATGGAAAATAGTTGTTCTCCATTCAGCATATGACGTCACTACAGGGGGTCTCGAGTTACGGCTGAAAGCTCAGGCTTGTACTCCCACAGTCGACATCCACCATCGATCTTCATCACCTCTGTGGTCAACTCAGTCAACTACAGGGGCACCCCTCTCCATTAACTCTCGCACTATTAGTGCTCGCAGGTTGTGCCATCCGGTTCATACTTTTAATATCAGCTCTCTCTACCTTTTGAATTGATCGACGTTTAATATTTGGATATAAAACCTGCTTGTACAAAGTTTGGAACAAAATTAAACTTTAATATATCAGACCTAAAACATTTTCTTTTCATGCTGAAGTATAAAACTATAATACTTTAACATATTTGATTTTCTTTCAATTTCAGATTTTTGTTTTGTATTTTTAATATAAAATTAAAAGGATATGTAGATGATCACTACCCTTGAACTCGGGGTCATTATCCATTCCTCCATCCATCATAATATTCGTTGGGAGGGGAACAACATTACTAAAGCATAGGAACATTGGTGGAATGTGGCTACTCCTCTCAAGCTTTAGAACTTACCTATCCTAATCTATTGGAGCATCTGGATGGCCCATAATCGGACCATATTTCACGACAGTCCTCATCAGTGGCCCTCATCTGTTGCCCACATCATCTCCATATATCACATTATCCCCGATGATCCCCCCCCCCCCCCACTCCCAGTGTTATAGAATACAAATTACCTTTTCATATGTTATTATATAGTCATCATGGAAGATGACAACATGGTCGTCTTTAGTGACCTGAAACAAATTTAAATCAAGCTTAGAATTTCTACAAGACAAAAGAAAGTTTGAACTCTCCAGGTTCCGAGAAGGAAAGAATCCTAAACATCATAGCCTATGCTAGAATATGAACTCAATTCTACCTGTACATTGAATTCAAAAAAATCTACGCCATTCTCTGCATCCAGGGCCAAATATTTTATGTTATTTTCCATAATAGAAGGTCTGATATTAGGAGTGTCTCCAACACTAAATACTCCCTTCTTGCCAGAACCATGATGGCCCAAAACAGTCAATGATTGTTGCCTGCTTTCTATTTTATTGTCTATTATTGGGAAATATAAAAAGTTCATAAAGCATGCAAACACATATACAACTCAAATCCTATCTTAAACTTTGAATTTATATGTCAATCCACACTAGAAAAAATACCAAATCGGAGACATAGGAAAGAATTATTTTTAGGGCTAATGGTACGTAATGCCACAAATTCAACTGTTAATTGTTAAGCACAAGACTAGGAAGAATTCAAAGTGAATAACATACCATGCAAAAATTAGGCCATTCATGGCCCTATATATAGGATATTGAAATTTTCAGGGGAAGAAACCTGCTGCATTACTGTAGGATCTATGTTCATTGACCGAACAAGTATTCCTGCATCAAAAACCAAAAATCTTAATTTCAATATCCATTGAAAAGGTTATGAAAATTTTCACCATTTTGTCACCTAAAATCTTATCTAGCAACGGAAATAACAGTAAAATTTTTTTATGAAATATGGGAGGTCGCTCCTACAGGTAATTCTAGAGATAAATTCCAGTATAGTGCTAGTATCAATCACCAGTCTAGCGAACTATGGACGCCATTTTTTTCAAGGCACGATTCCTTTTAACCAGGCTTTATATTAAGCTCTGTTCTTCAGGGTCGGTTTCTTCATCGCTGCCAGGGTTGAAAGAGGGTTGGTTTCTCCATCGCTGCCAGGTTCGAGAGATGGTTGGTTTCTTCTTCGCTGCCAGGGTTGAGAGAGAAATATGGATGCCGAAATCTTAACTAACCAAAACTTACCCTAACCAACAAAAATTTGCATCAGACGGCGGATAATGTTTCAATTGTCTAACACAAAATCAAACGGTCACAAATGGTGTAGGGTGCCAGTTAGGAAAGTTGTTTTCAAATAAGGACGCCTTAAGGTGTCTAAAAAAATAAAATAAAATAAAAATCCATCACATAAATGACTAATTTTACAACATTTTTAATAGATTTTTCATAAATAAAAATTATTTTAATATATATATATATATATCCATAGCAAAAAATGTCATAAAAGTACACTTGTGAAACCAAATCTTAATATTTGTGACAAATAAAAATTATTTAAAAACTAAAAAATATATATCCATAACAAATAAGTATAATGAGGTAAAAATTCAAATCTTAATATTTATAACAAATAAAAATTATTTAAAAAAAAAACATTTCTATATAACAAATGAGTGTCATGAAAATACACATATCAAATCTAAATATTTATGAACCTTAAAATTTATAAATTATTTAATTCTATATTTGTCACTTCAAAATTTTATTATGAAAATCATTTTAAATCCATATTTCCTTCCTTTTTGTTTTTTCATTTAATCTTTTGGATACAAACATAGGGTTTTTGAAAAGTTTAAAACACGACGATAACCTAGCTTTTTGAAAGAATGAATTGTCCTTCCAAAATATATTCTTTGGTGGTGATTGTTCTTGATGGATAAAGAATCATTTTAAATCTATTTTTCCTTCCTTTATTGTTTGTTCATTTAATCTTGTGGATATAAACACGGGTGTTTAAAAGTTTAAAACACTATGATAACCTATCTTTTCTAAATAATGAATTGGCCTTCCAAAAAATATTAGTTGGTGGTGGTTGTTCTTGAACGATAAATCATGTTCCTCACGTCTCATTCTTGCATTTTTAATTAATTTAAATATTTGATCACATTTGATTATGTAATTAATTTTAAAGTAAAAAAAAATTAAATTTGTTTATTTATTTGCACTTTAACAAAATACCTCTTCATGGGATATATATTTTGAAATTAATACAGATATTTCATAATAATTAACGCAAAACACTTAAAAAAATGTCTCTTCATGGGATATATATTTTGAAATTAATATGGATATGTCATAATAATTAACACAAACATATTATTTTACACAAATTTTAAACATTATTTTTGAAATTTGATAAGAATATTATAAACTTTAATTATTTCAACAAAAATGTTATACATGAAAATGGTTATATAAAAATTCATTCACTATATGATAAATTTTTAAATAGTATATCCATCTTAGCTCCAAATATATTAAATATCTAGAGGGACAAAATCCCTTGAGGTGCAAAGCTTTATGAAGTGTAGGTTCAACCTTTCCTCAAGTGTGGTAAGAGGGATCAAATCACTTGAGGTGAAAATATTATAATAATTATAATAGAAACTTTATAATAATTATATATGAATTTATTTGATAATTTCTTTAAATTTAAAATATTTGTTAATAATAGTTAAATTAATAATAATAGGTTTTATAATTAAGAAAAATTCTATAAACACACTTTGCTAATTATTTTGCTAGATATTACTTTTTGCATAAGAGACAAGTATTAAGAAACAATGCTGCATATTACACTTGTTTATTATAAACTGTGATATTTGTCTCTAATAAAGTTGAGCTTAATATTTAA
This sequence comes from Pinus albicaulis, assembly GCA_034641835.2. Lineage (NCBI taxonomy): Eukaryota > Viridiplantae > Streptophyta > Pinopsida > Pinales > Pinaceae > Pinus > Pinus albicaulis. Next base: position 1,465,692,842 of record CM076575.1, read on the forward strand.
AACTCATAGAGGGTTTGAAAAAAATTGACTTCGCTCTGAATTTCCAAGAGATACTATTTGTCCAACCATCACATCACATTAACGAAAGTTAATGAGATTAATGAGAGTAAAGATACCAATAATGCAAAGTATCCACAATCCTACTCCCTTATAAATTGGATCTAGAAGGTTTCCCATTAACTTAGGTATGAGAAGGCTTATAATACATACATGTATTACATACAATAAACTCCATAAAGTTATTGTTTTCTTTCGATATGTCAAAAAAAATGAAATATGATTTCTTATATACAGAGACATAGATCCAGGTAAGTTAGGATATTGGTATTGGGATATCGTGTAAGTTATATACATAATTAGCAAAATCGATAACTCACTGGCTCTTGTACTCGCATGAGGGTCTATCCCCGATGGTTGCCACTATAACCTTCAGGTATAACTGCACCACTGCCAAGCACAATGCACAAATAATTTGAGGCTTAAAATTGTGACCTGCACAATAGCACAAACACCTTAGCATCGTGTTCACTGGCCAGCAAGCAGCACCCCTGGGGGTTGTATGAAAAAATATATTAAGAGGGTATAATATATATTACTTTGTTTGTGTTGAGTTTTGATTTTAGATTCAAATCTTATAGGTAGGGATTGAGCGTGGAAATCGTTTTTGCAATTGAGTTATATAAAATATGTCCAAGTTCCATTGAGATTTACACAATCTTGATGATAGCGATAAAATATCATTTCATTAAATTAATTGTGAAATAAATTATACAAAATGTATGTGGATTTTTTTTTTTTTTAGAATAACTTTTATTGATATAGTGTAAGCGATAAAATCTATATATAAAACCTTCCTACCAAGATATATGGTGGTTGAAATGTACACACATTTATGATGAGGTGCTTAAAAAAATATATTTAAATGTCACTCTTGAAGTATACACTTGAATTGGTGAGAGGATAATATATGACAGGAAAGTGCAACTTGCACATTTTGATTGATAATTTCTTTCTCTTTGATTAATGAAATGACTAGTTTTACATGTTTTTTAATAGATTTGTCATAAATAAAATTTATGTAAAATTTTAAAAATAAAAAAATTCTCCATAACGTAAATTACTAATTTTATGTGGTTTTTAATAGATTTGTCATAAATAAAATTTATTTAAAATTTTAAAAGTAAAATTTTTTCCATTACAAACAAGTGTCATAAAAGTACATCTATGAAATCAAATCTTAATATTTGTGATAAACAAAAATTATTTAAAAACTTAAAAATAAAATAAATAAATAAATCCATAGAAAACAAGTATCATGAAGTAAACAATTCAAATCTTAGTATTTATGACAAATAGAAATTATTAAAAAAAATAAAAAATAAATCTCTATAACAAACGAGTGTCATGAAAATGCACATATCAAATCTAAATATTTATGAATCTTGATATTTATAAATTATTTAATTTTGTATTTGTCAGTTCAAAATTTTATTATGAAAATCATTTTAAATCCATTTTTCTTCATTTATTTTTTGTTCATTTAACATTTTGGATCTAAACACCTGTGTTTGAAAAGACTTTGAAACGTTTAAAATAGAATGATAACCTATATTTTTGAAAGAATGAATTGTCCTTTTAAAACATGTTCCTTGGTGTTGGTTGTTCTTGATGGATAAAAACTAATTTTAAATACATTTTTCCTTCCTTTATTATTTGTTCATTTAATCGTGTGGATATAAACACAGGTGTTTGAAAAGTTTAAAATACGATGATAACCTATTTTTTTAAAGTCCTTCCAAAAAATATTAGTTGGTGGTGGTTGTTCTTGATGGATAAATAATGTTCCTTAGGTGTGCATTTTTGCATTCTTAATTAATTTAACCATTTGATCACATTTTATTATGTAGTTATTTTTAAGTTAAAAAAAAGTTAAATTTATTTATTTATTTGCACTTGAAAATAGTCTCTCTTCATGGGATATATATTTTGAAATTAATATGCATATGTCATAATAATTAACACAAACATATTATTTTACACAAATTTAAACATTAGTTTTGAAATTTAATAAGAATATTAACAACTTTAATTATTTACACAAAAATGTTATACATGAGAATGATTATGTACAAAAGCATTCACTATATGATATATTTTTTAATACTATATCCATCTTAGCTCCAAATATATTAAATGTCTAGAGGGAAAAAGTCCCTTGAGGTGCAAAGCTTTCATAAGTGTGGCTAGAGGGATCAAATCGATTGAGGTGAAAATAATATAATAATTATATATAACATTAGTTTTCTTTTTTGGTAAATGAGGCTAATCTATATTAATTTGAAAATAGAAACAGTACATATGCTACAAGCTGAGTCGGTAAGCTGCGCTTAACAATCCTAACCTTTTTTGCGCAGATAAGGGGCTGCCTCCGTGGTGGAAACTAGCTCGAAAAGTACATGAAACAAAAAATTAAAAAATGTGTTGTAGAACTAGTGAAAAAAGAAGTTTTGTGATAAAAGCATGATAAAAAAACTAGGAAGCGTTGAGTTGTTGCACAGTCATTAGTCTTCGGCTTCATCATCATTGTATAGATCTTCCTCCACTACGGGATAGGCGTACGCCTATGCGTCAGCTTCCTCTTCAACGGTGGGTAGACGCGAAGGCTTGGAGACTGGTTCGCAGAGGATGGGAGCCGTCAAGTACTCGACATCCAGGACGCACGTCTAGGTACCTTCTGAGTCCATTATCCAGACATCTGCATCATCCCCATCATCTTCCTGAGCCGGAAGATACTCGGTCTTGCGTGGCAAGGGGTGATCCTAGTGCGCAATGGTGGACTTCCTTGGTCCACTTTTGCCTCTATATGAAACATGTGAGGGGGCCTCCTCCTCTTGGTCAATATCGAGGCTCTAGGGAGCCTCTCTAGCATGACTGCCCAAGGAGGAGCCTTCAATAGATTCCAGGCAATTATCAGGCCCCCGGTGGTAGTGACCAGGGAGCGTACCTCTCTGACCTCCTCTGATGGTTCTTTGTCGCAACCTAGGTGCCATGGTCAGCTGAAGCAGAGGAGGTGCGAAGCAAGGGGAATGCACAACCAGGAGGGAGGTGCGTAGAAAGGTTCTAGTAGACGGGGAGGTGTGTTGAAGGGGAATGCTCGACAAGGGGTGCAAGAGAATGGGAGCACCCACGCTTATGAGACAGCCATGACAGATGGAGTTGGGGTGAGTCACGCAATTAGGGGGGAGAGTAGCCTGTGGAATTCTGTACATCGCAGAACTAGGGAGGAGGTTGTGCGACAGACTAGGCACATAGGAGGGTAAGAAATGTAACAACATATAAACCTAGAGGAAACAGACTCTGAATCTCTTTGTACTGAAGGTCCTTCCCTTTTATAGGCCTATGACACATGCTAAGTGGCTGAGCATTATTGTGCCTTGCACGTAGCTGCGTGCTGTAATGATTTTCATGAGTAGGCATGTGCATAGAGTTATGATCGAGCGGCATGGAAATCCAGGTGATCATTCAAAACAGTTGTGGTAGAGAGGTATCCTAGAGGGGGTTATGTTGTCCAAGCGTGTCTTCATTATGCCCTATCCTTGTCATCTCATGCAGATGATTGCTAGAGTGTGGTTCCACATCGAGTGAGGACCTGCACTATAGATCTTCGTCCTCTTGAGCGTGAGAGAGGCAAATATCATGCGTACTTCTGTTGTCACCCATATCCAGGGATATAACATTATTTTATTATTTCTTTAAAAATTTTTTAATAATAATTAAATTAATAATATAAGATTTATAATTAAGAAAAATCCTATAAAGACACCTTGCTAGTTATTTTTCTAGAAATTACTTTTTTCCTAAGAGGCAGGTACAAACCAATAATTTCATTTCAAGTAATTTTCCTTATGAAGATACAATGAAAAATGAATTAATAAAACTAATATGACTTTAAATTAAAGTGAATACCATCATTCTATGGTCGAAATTATATTATCACTAAATACAAACTGAAGAAGCTACCACATCTAAGCTTATGTAGTGATGGGTAAACCATGAACGAGATAAAAAATAAAATAATTATAGGAGCATAGAAGCAAGGCCATTACAAAGATTTCATCCCATCATTATTAACCTTCCTCCTGTTAACATTTCGTTACTCCGAAGCCCAAACCAGAACCTGTAGAAATTTTTTAGAGCTTAGCTTCAAATCACAATCCACCTGGTCAATATTCAAGATGCCAAGGCCCAACTTCCTTAATCTCAAATTTTAATAAAAAGAATATGATAGGGAAGGTTCATAAATTCATAATCTAAATTTGAATGTTATGTAGAGTTCCACTAAAAGAAAATGCAACAAGATGATGGAGCTTAGTGAAAAGAAGTCGCCTTCACTAAGTGGGCCCGCAGGCTATTTTTGGCGCAAAGTCTATTTTTAGACTATGTCTATTTTTACACATATGGATCATGGTCTCCGGGATTGCAGTATGTTATTCTTGGAGTATTGGTCATGTTGGTAAAAATAGATGGACCTCTATTTTTAGACATTTAGGTCGAAGTCTATTTTTAGACTGCCTTCCTAAAAATAGGGAAGTCAAATATTATTTACCCTTAATAATATTTGGACTATAAACTTCAGTTTACTCTCTTGGAGCACTTCAGTTTGAGCCTTGGAAGTGGCTCATGCATTTGACAGAGGAATTACGCTATTCCCAAGGGTTTGATGGCATCATGCATGGTTGACTTCAGTTAGGACTTCAGTGGCAGAAGTTTGGTGGAGTTAATGAGACAGCTAGTGGAGTTGTGTTCTGTTTATTTTAGTTGAACTAGTTGAGATTAGTTTAACTAGCTAATCAACTAGTAATGAGTGGAGTGAATTAAATATTATTTAATTCAATAATTAGTAACTCATTATTCAACTCAAGAACACATCAGTTCACTACAGTGCATGGACAGTTCAGTGGAGACCAGTGAAAGAGGTAGATGAAAGGGTGGAGTTAGATATCAGTGGCGACATCAGTTGTGCATGAGATTTGCACCACACTTGGAGGAATTGCCCATGATGATTGCGCTGTCAAGCCAAGGAGATTCGAACCTTGGATCTCTATATAGACATGCCATGATTGCGCAATAGAGGCAAGGCAATTGGCGGTGAGTTTTGAACCAGTAACCTGTTCAAAACTGAGCTAGTTTGTGTGTAACTTTATGAGAAAGTACTGAGTACTTGTGAGGAGTATTGTACCGAGTTTGTTACATGATTTCTCCATTATAATATACACAATAGCTGCGGGGTTTTCAGCTATAAGCTTTCCCCATACATACTGTGTTAATGTGTATGATGATTTGATGTGTTATCGCTTGATTTTATTTCCGCATGTTTGATGATCTGAGGGGAAGAGATTATGTGTTGCATATAAATTCGAATTGTATGTGATCAGGATAGTCTCGGTGGATAATTAATCATTATTCAGCAAATTTCTACATGGTATTGGAGCTATTGAAGCAGAGATTGATCATCACAGTGATTACAAACTTATTTCGGTAGACAGAGTCTGCATGCGGGCCAGGTAGCCTCTGGATCCATCCTTTCTTTGAAAGGTGATATATCCAATAAACGCCCCTTGCAGTCAATCTCTGTGCTAGAAATAATTTGTTCTCACAAATCTAGAGCGGCTGAGCTTTGAGGTGGAATTCGAAATTTTGCAGCAGTTTTGTTTTCTTGGTGCCAGTGTTGAAAATGTCTTTCAACGGTTTGCGACTCGAATATGCTCTTGAAGGCAGTTCGAATTATGTTGCATGGAAGGATCACATGGAGGAAGTATTAGAAGATAATGGTCTGAAGGAGTTCGTAGATACGGATGTCCAAAAGCCCACTGATCCTGCTGAAGTCGAAGCATGGCAAAAGAAGATGGAGAAATGTCGAAGGATCCTGTTGGAGGGCGTCAAGGATCATATTGTATCCAGCCTGCATGGAAAGGCTTCTCCATATTTAATGTGGAAAGCTTTGACGGATCTATTCCAGAGTAAGAGCGACCAAAGGAAGCTGGTGCTCAAAGATAAGCTCAAAAACATCAAGATGGAGAAAGGCGACAGTATCGCCAAGTACCTCACGAAGTTCACTCAATGCAGAGATGAGCTGGGAAGTGTGGGGGTGACTGTCGAAGATGAGGACATGGTCGACCTGGCTCTCCTTGGTCTTCCGAAGGCTTGGCACTCATATCAAGATAGTGTCAATGGTCGGGAGAAGCTGCCAGGATGGGAGCGCCTTTGGGTGGATCTCATGCAGGAGGAGATAAGGAGGACTACTCGAGATGGATCTTCATCAAAGGGAGCTGATGAAGAAAACTGCGCTTTGGTGGCTAAAGCAAAGAAAGGGAAGGGTAAGAAAACCTCTCATTCTGGTGCAAAGGGCAAGAAGCAGGATATGGCGAAAGTGAAGTGTTTTCACTGCCATGATCACGGACATTATGCTACCAATTGTCCAAAAAAGAAGAACTGAACAAGAAAGAGGGAAGATCTGCAGATGGAGAAGCTTTGGTTTCACAGTTCAAGCTTGAATTTTCAGTGATCGCATGCTTGGTTTCAAGTGTGATGGATCTGCATGGTTGATTGGACAATGGCAAGGCCATTTCATATGACTCGGAGATCTAGATTTGTTCTCAGATCTGGAGGACAAATATTTGGGTGTGCACATCGAGATGGGCGATGATGGTAGATACAGTGCGACTGGTATCGGTACCATATCCTTTCAGAGGGAGTCTGGTAAACCCTTTGTATTGAGCGATGTCATGCATGTACCTGGATTGAAGAAGAACTTGATCTCTGTGGCGATGTTGGAGGATAAGGGGTATGATGTGGTCTTCAGCGAAGGAAAAGCCTTCCTGCGCAGTAAGGCTACTGGAGAGACCCAGAAGATAGGGGTTCGAACCAAGAACCTTTATCAGTTGCAGGTAGATGGCTGCGCAGCTATGGCATGCAAGGTGGGAGAAGTGGTGAGCCGGGATGATGAGGGTGAACTGTGGCACAGGAGATTGGGCCACCTTCACCATGGAGCTTTGAAGATTCTGCAGCAGATTTCTACTGGACTTCCTAAGGGCACTCTTGCGCAGTCAGATCAGTGCAAGGGGTGTACCTTGGGGAAGTACGTGAAAGCCACCTTCACGAGAAGGATAGTCGCGCCACGACGATCCTTGAGAGAGTTCACATAGACGTGTGTGGTCCTTTCTCAGTTGCTTCGACAGCAAAGCACAAGTATTATGTGATCTTTGTTGATGATTTCTCTCGAAAGTGCTGGATCTTCTTCATGCAGAAGAAGAGCGATACATTCGTGAAGTTCTGTGAGTTTAAAGCACTGGTCGAGAAGGAGTTGGGGAAGAAGGTGATTTCTCTAAGGAGTGATAATGGTGGTGAATTCATCTCGGCTGAATTCAAGGAGTTCTGCAGCGCAGAAGGGATTCGGAGAGAACTCATAGCACCCCATAACCCACAACATAACGGGGTGGCTGAGCGGAAGAACATAACGATCGTGGGTGCTGCACGGGCGATGTTGCATGATCATGGCCTACCCCTTCACTTGTGGGCTGAGGCATGCAATACAGCAGTGTATGTGCAGAACCGTTGTCCTCACAAGGTTCTTGGCATGAGTACACCAGAGGAGGCTTATTCTGGCAAGAGGCCCGATATTTCCCATTTGCGGATTTTCGGATCTCCTGTCTACATGCATGTGACGAAGGATGCGAGAAGGAAGCTGGATCCAACTGCTGAAGTTGGAATATTTGTGGGGTATACTGATACACCTCATAACTATCGGGTGTATGTGCCAGACAGTCGCAAGACTGTTGTGCGACGGGATATAAAATTCCAGGAGGAGAAAGCCATGCAGTGTTCGCTTGAGAGGGAGCTACACTTGCATGCAAATGAGGAGCTGTTAGTTCCTAAGGAGGAGCTTCCGGATGTGGATCAGCCACAAGAGGAGGTTCAGGAGGTGGAAGAAACCACCCAGGCAGCGCCAACCATCAGAGGGCGCATGCGCACCACAGAAGCTGAGCGACTGGCTCGGGATGCAGAGAAGGTTGTAGGACCACCTACAGCACAGCGCAGACAGAGACAGTCACCGGATCGGTACACTGGATACATGGCTCTTGTGAGTCAATGTGTTATGACGGAGCCATCCTCTTTTGAGGAAGCTGTGGAGGAACCCGCATGGGTTGATGCCATGATCGAAGAATATGATTCGATCATCAGGAACAGTGCATGGGAGATTGTCCCAAGACCGGTTGGGAAATCAGTGGTGGGTTCGCGATGGATCTACAAGGTGAAGCAGGCGGCTGACGGGAGTGTGGAGAAGTACAAGGCGAGATTTGTCGCCTGTGGCTTTTCACAGATCGAGGGGATTGACTATGAGGAGACCTTTGCACCTGTCGCAAGGTACTCTTCCATACGGACGATCCTTGCTCTCTCAGTGCAGATGGGGTGGCACATTCATCAGATGGATGTGAAGACTGCGTTCCTCAATGGAGTTATTGGGGAGGAGGTGTACATAGAGTAGCCTGAAGGTTTCAAGATCTTCAGTAGTGAGTCGCATGTGTGCCGACTCAAGAGAGCACTGTACGGGCTGAAGCAAGCACCTCATGCTTGGTACACTCGGATAGACAGCTACTTCACCGGGCTTGGATTCTCCAAGAGTGAGGCAGATCCAAACCTGTACCAGATTTTGGTGGAGGGGAAGCTGTTGATCATCGTACTGTATGTAGATGATCTGATTTTGACTGGCGATGAGCAGTTGATACTTTCATGCAAGGAGGATCTTGCACGAGAGTTTGAGATGAAGGACTTGGGCATCCTTCATTATTTCCTGGGATTGGAGATTTGGCAGCGCAGTGGAGGACTGTTTGTTTCTCAGGGCAAGTATGCCCGGGAGATTCTGGAGAGGTTCAACATGCAAGGCTGCAAGCTTGTTGACACTCCTCTTCCTGGTGGTTGGAGGAAGGAGGATGCTACTTCAGCGGAGGTAGTGGATGCCATTGTCTATCGACAGTTGGTGGGGTCGCTTATGTATTTGGTCAATACACGACCCGATATATGCTATGCAGTTAACCAGCTTTCGCAAGCTATGGTTAAGCCTACCAAGCTCTTTTGGAAGGCGGGCAAGCATGTATTGCGCTATATCAGAGGCACATCTGGATATGGTCTATGGTACAGACAGGAGGATGGAGTGAAGCTTTCTGGTTTCACTGATGCAGATTGGGCAGGGAGCCCAACAGACCGGAAGAGCACTTCTGGAGGAGTTTTCAGCATTGGGTCGACAGCAGTTTCCTGGTACAGCAGGAAGCAGAGATCCGTGGCACTCAGCTCAGCAGAGGCCGAGTACATGGCAGCAAGCTTGGCTGCATGCGAGGCTATTTGGATGAGGAAGATCCTCGCAGGATTGTTCAGGTTGCATTTGGAGCCTACAGTGATCTACTGTGATAACCAGAGTTGCATTAAACTCTAGGCTAATCCAGTATTTCATGATAGGTCCAAACACATCGACATCAGGTACCATCATATCAGAGATTGTGTTCAGCGGAGAATCATGATGTTTTCATATGTTCCCACGGAGGATCAGGATGCCGACATCCTGACGAAGGCGCTCACCAGGAGCAAGTTCGAATTCCACAGAGGCAGGATAGGGGTTGCAGATAATCCATATCTTGCTGAGAGGGAGTGTTGAGAATGCAGGAAGATGATGGAGCTTAGTGAAATGAAGTCGCCTTCACTAAGTGGGCCCGCAGGCAAATTCTGGCGCAAAGTCTATTTTTAGACTATGTCTATTTTTAGACATATGGAGCATGGTCCGAGGATTGCACTATGTTATTCTTGGAGTATTGGTCATGTTGGTAAAAATAGATGGACCTCTATTTTTTGGACCTATAGGTCGAAGTCTATTTTTAGACCGCCTCTCCTTAAAATAGGGAAGTCAAATATTATTTACCCTTAATAATATTTGGACTCTAAACTTCAGTTTACTCTCTTGGAGCACTTCAGTTTGAGCCTTGGAAGTGGCTCATGCATCTGACAGAGGAATTACACTATTCCTAGGGTTTGGTGAGCACATGCATGGTTGAATTCAGTTAGGACTTCAGTGGCAGAAGTTTGGTGGAGTTAATGAGACAGCTAGTGGAGTTGTGTTCGGTTTAATTTAGTTGAACTGGTTGAGATTAGTTTAACTAGATAATCAACTAGTAATGAGTGGAGTGAATTAAATATTATTTAATTCATTAATTAGTAACTCATTATTCAACTCAAGAACACACCAGTTCACTACAGTGCATGGACAGTTCAGTGGAGACCAGTGAAAGAGGTAGATGAAAGGGTGGAGTTAGCTATCAGTGGCGACATCAGTTGTGCATGAGATTTGCACCACACTTGGAGGAAGTGCCCATGATGATTGCGCTGTCAAGCCAAGGAGATTCGAACCTTGGATCTCTATATAGACAGGCCTGGATTGCGCAATAGAGGCAAGGCAATTGGCGGTGAGTTTTGAACCAGTAACCTGTTCAAAACTGAGCTAGATTGTGTGTAACTTCATGAGAAAGTACCGAGTACTTGTGAGGAGTATTGTACTGAGTTTGTTACATGATTTCTCCATTATAATATACACAATAGCTGCGGGGTTTTCAGCTATAAGCTTTCCCCATACATACTGTGTTAATGTGTATGATGATTTGATGTGTTATCGCTTTATTTTATTTCCGCATGTGTGATGATCTGAGTTGATCTGAGTGGAAGAGATTATGTGTTGCATATAAATTCGAATTGTATGTGATCAGGATTCTCTCTGGATAATTAATCATTATTCAAACAAATTTCTACACCTTTGCGTGGGAAAGGATTGGTAAACAAACCTATGATAGGTGCAGACGCAGAACCAAGGAGGCTTTATTGGCCCTCATGATGATTATTCCCCCATGTTCACATATGTGTAAAAGAGGGCAATCGTGGGTCACATAATGTCAACCTAGGCACTGACAACAAGAACAAGGCTTTTTCAAGTGGGCTGTGGCTCTGCCTCCTCGGGCTTAGTGCCCTGTCGGTTAGCAAGAGCAGGTGTACATTAACTGGACAGGGCCCCAGATTACCTGGCATTGATTTTAGGTTCCTTTCCTCTTCTTTTTATAAGGACGAGGATTAGTCATGCTCTATTGTGCATATACTTGTCCCTGGGGAGGAGGTGGCTACTGTTGCGGGGGTTGAGAAGGAAAGGGAGGCAGGGGTGCTAATGCTTGAGGAGATGGAGCACTAGGTTACGGATACAGATAATAGAGAGGTTGGGTAACATTGTGGTAAATAGGTTGGGCAAAAGGAGAAGGCATGCTATATCCTGGATACATGCTACCGAGAGGGGGAAAAGTGTTGGAGGTGTTGGCCCCTCCCTGAGGGAAACCATAGCCCATGGGAGGCTGAGCGTATGGATGAGAAAGAGATCCAACGATACCGTCAGCGGCATGAGATGCCCCTGGTGCGTTGGTACCACGGGTCTATGGAGATCAGGTAGGATGGTATAAACATAACTAGACTAAGCTAGATCAAGTCATATTTTAACGCAATCTGGAGAGCAGCTTCTTCGGTTTGAGGGAAATGCGATGCGACATCTTTGCTGATAGCAGGACAAAGGGATCTAAGGAACCAATCCATGTAGGCACGGTGTTGGAACGAGATCTCCTAACAAGCTACGAAACTGACCCATTTTGGTTACTTTTGTTATATTTAGTATAGCGTAGGGGTTTTGGGGTGGGTCAAAGCCCCGAAAAGCATTGTAATGGGGTTATAGGGTAAACTAGGGGTCCGAAAACCATGGGTTGCAGACCATAGGAATGTTAAAGCTAGATTGTTATAAATAGGGAGGCATTTTGGATTGTAAGAGGTAAGGTTTTGATGAGATATTGATGTGATCTATTGTGTAAGCGATCTGTTGGGGTTTTTAGGGAACAGACTCCTGCTGGCTGTGTGCGCGGAGATCCTAGTTTAGCTGTGTGCAGAACCTGCTGCTGTGTGCGTAGGCTAGGAAGGGAATTGTAAGGGTAATGAATGAATGAATATGCAAGATTATTGGATCTGAATCTGTGAGTACTATTGAATGAATTGCTGATAATTACTGTGCTCTGCATTTCTCTGTCTTTGCGCTGTGAAGGTATGTATATTGAATGATTGGATCTATTCTGATTTGGTTATATTATGCTGCGAAAGTCTGTGTATTAAATTAAATCTAGATCTGTTTTGTCCGGGTATGTAATGTTGTGTTAAGGTTATGAAAAGCTTCTATTTGTAGATCTAATGCACATGGATGCAATTGGACATATAATTGACCCTGCGTAGAGATAATCTGAGCAAAACGCAGCCATGCTTTCCTTACCCTTCCTTTCTCAGGGTGTGGAAACCTGGTTCCAACACCCACCCATACTACTTTGGGTGAGACTGTGACCTGCGCAAGAAAATCATTGCCGAAAGGGCCAGTATTATAGGGGTTTGTTGGCAAACCTTGCACAGCGAACCTAGGTCAGGACCCCTCAAGCCAACAAATGATTCCATTGCCGGGATGCGAAGGGAGCTGAGAAAGGAGTTGGGTATTGGTAGACTAGAAAGGAACTCCTAAGGAACCATGAAGGTGCGCTTAGAATTTCCTACCTTCAAGGGGGTAGGAGATGAGGACATGGACCGATTTTGGTTTGTCGCGGACTCTGTCTGGACTACGCAGAACGTAGCAAGTGACATGATAAAAAGGGCGCAGTTGTTGTTAGAATTCCAAGACAAAGCGCTGGACTGGTATATGCGATAAATTGCCCAGCATGAAGCCGATTCCATTCAATATATTAAGGGCAATCTAGAGCTACAGTTTCGAAAACCAAAATCCTATTCCCAGCTAGTAACATATGTAAAAGACTTCAAACAAGATACGTCAGAATCAGTATGGGAGGCAGATCAATGGTTAAAGAAGGAAATTAGGGAAGGGGGGTTTGAGTATGATGATAGATAGCATACGAAGTGGTTTATTGCCATGCTTCTCCCTCACCTGCATATACCCATGAATCGCCAAACTTTTAGTTCGCAAGACAAAGCCTTGGAGGCTGCTATGAGATTGGAAGCTACACCTCTTGAGAATGCTACACTAGCGGTACAACAGATCCAGGAACAAGTAGAAGCAATGCATCGGGAAATCCGGGATCTACAGCAAGGAAACAAAAGAGGTGCTGGTACAGAACAAGGTCACACAGCAACACCAGGAGCATATAGCCCAAAACATTGGAACTCCAAAGGGCCTCTGCGCTGGCGCGAGGAAAGCCACGCAACCAGATTGCAAGGCACCCCCATGTTCGCACCAGAAAAATGCTGGTACTAACGTTTCCGATCAGTTGGCCATGAAAAGCAGAGCTGCACCCAAGGAGAGAACAGGAAAGACAACCCTACATCACCAAGAACCCCCTCGGGCAAGAATGACTTCCCCCATGACGAGAAGGTTAAAAGCCAAAGTGGAAGCGCAGGTCGGATTAAAGGCCATCTGATCTTTTATAACTATGGGAACGCAGGACATTTTTCAAGAGACTGCCTGCGACATTCCTGCAGGTATTGTAGACAGTGGAACCATACACTATAAGATTGCCTAGCCCTAAAAACCAGGATACAGGAGAAGCATTTTTCGTCTGCACAGAAGAAGCGCAGGGTCCAAGGTCAAGAGGCAAAAGTCAATATAATAACACACAGTGGACTAGAGACTGGTTGAACTAAGGAAAAAAATGATGCTGACTCAGTAATCCACAAGGCAGTTGACAAACAAGAAGGATTATATTTGGATAAAATCAAGGAAACATTTATAAAGGCACGAAGGGACCTCTTTGAGGCTAAAAGCTCGCCAACCATGCACCAAGAAGATATGGGACCGGGGAAGGACATTAAAATTTTCTTACAAGTATGCGTAAGGTTGCTGTGCAATCCTCAGGCGCTGCGGACTATGCAAACCTTACTAGAAACGTTAATCATAAGTAGCAAGGGGACACCAGATAAAAGATACGCAGAGCCTACACCAACAAAAAAGGAATATATCTACAAGCTAGCAGTTCAAGATTACAAAAAATATACTGAGGATCCCAGTCAAGAGCTAGAAATGTGGCAGAACCGGTTAGGGGAAGCCTCCACACTGCGATGTCTTTGTATCATAAAGGAACCCCTAGTTACAACCCCTAAGGGAAGGACGGGGGAAGAGCTAGGCTTCACTAACTGCAACATACCTATCATAAGGAAAGGTTCGAATGACCCACACACAAGATCCGAGTTCCTGGCATCACGTACAACTTCCACAGGTAATGATCTTATGTGCCAGAATGCCTTTATAATGGTGGCATGAATAAGGGACAACCCTTTGGCTCCAGCATCAATTCCCCTTAAAGCCTTAATAAGACATGTACGACAGGTCTTATGGCATTGGACCAAAAGCTCCTTAGGAAGCACGCCTGTGTTGGGGGAAGGTAGACAACTGTCACCAAGCAGTAACCCTAATGTAACTAATACACCTAAGTTCTGGGGGATAAGACAGCTAGCCATTGAAGGTATAACCTCGGGTAAAAATCTCAAGTTATCGTTGGATAGAGCGGATCCTGAGCAACTAGCCAATCAAATTATGGGGGGCTTTTACCATTCATGGGGAATCCCATCCTATGACAAATACCCCCCTCGGTATCCAACAACCATTCCTTAAAAGGGGGTTGGCCACACAAAGGTAAGCAGCCTACTTTAAGCATCTCATGGAAACTACCCAACAACGAATTTTGTTGCAAGCACAACAACCCTCTCATGACTGAGAAATCGTCTCCGTTAGAAAGTAATCAACCAGAGCTTGAATTCATCTTCCATCCAAGGATGCCGACTACTGCTGCTGAACCCTCCTCTTCAACGGAACAAGAGGTGGAAGAGATTCTAGAAGATGAGCCGGAGTTAGAAGAAGTTCCAAACCAAAGGGGATTTGTAATCCAAACCATCAACGATCCTGCTACACAATTGGGAACTCGCCTGCTAGCCTGCAAACTCATGTGAAGGTGCCAGGTAGCGACTGTCCCTGCTTATGTCATCCAACTTGCTGGACAATGTGAAAAAGGTGAATTTTTTAATTGGGCTCGATACTTATGCGAAGAATTTCTTTCTAATATCCGCGAGTCTCAAGAGCATGGGACCCCTTTCTTCTATTCATGGCTATTATTTCTCATCGCACTAGTCACCTGGGACAAACCAGAAGAGTCGGTAGTCCCCGAGCTCACTGCTGGGATGTACGAAGGTGCTCGGTATGTCCACCTATGTGATTCTAAGTATAAAAAATGCATCGAGGATAATAATATCTTTTGGGTCCTCTTTCAGAGTAGTGTCTCCACTGCCATAAAATCTCAGCCCTGATTATCCCCTACAATATACGAAAAATACAAGCATATCACAGCATTTCAAATCACTATGCATCAAGTCCGGATTCACAGTCTCGCCAGTCAGGCCTGGAAAGAACTTGCATATATGGTTCCGGATGAGGAAATTGATCTACTAATTGCCCTATGGCCCCTCGAGTGGACACAAGGTTTCTCTGGTACCCCAACAGCAGTTACAGCCAGCTCCAAAGATAAACCACTACAACAGTACGACATAGCCCCAAAACCGATAACAACCACCACTCATGATAAGTGCGTAGGACCATCGGCAAAGGTCCCTCGAAAAGAATAAAGCAACAGGCCCATTGCGAGAAATATGACGCAATGGTCACATTAACCGGGGGATATTTGGAACAAATCACAGACACAGTCACGCTGGCGATAGAAGATAAGTGGGAGCTTATCATGACTCAATGGAAGGCTGGGGTTACCTCTCTTCAGGAAGATCTCCGCACCCTGAAAATCAACTTGCATCCACACTTGATCCAGGCATGCCAAGCACCACCTCTACCTGTCAATAATAGTTTGACATCAGTCGACTCTGGAACATCCCTACCAGTGCCCTAGATGGCCCGCAGCTCCCAGAAAGTACCAAAGTTCAGCCGGCCCTTGATCAGTTGACCCCCGAAGCCTTGGAGTATCTCCTTCACAGTGTTGCCCGAGAAAGCAGTGACCGTGCTCAAGAGACCACCTGACAGCTTGCGGAGGCCAAGCACACCCTTGTCAAGAAAACTCAGGCAGTAGCCCAGTCCCAGTCACAACAGGAGGAGCTGGTGACAGCGATCCATTAGCTATGCACAGAAGTGACCAAGGAAATCACGGCTGACGACACACCTAGGAGTAAAGTGGAAAAATTAGTGGCTGCTTTTAAAGCCTCCTGCTAGGAGGTTTCAGAATTACAATCCAGGCTATAGCCCGACACCCCATCAGAAGCCCGTGCCCAAACTACTATACTTATCATAGAAGCCATTACTATGATCAAGGGGAAAATAGATCAAGGTACCGCCCTATTGGAATCCGCCATACAACTTTGGTCCCGGGTCCAGCACGACCCTGTTTTTCAACAAATCAATCAAGAATGAGAAGGCTGTGGAAGAAATTAGTGCTACGTTGTCTACTTTAGTACCTGCCCAACGTTTAGCATGATTAAAAACTAGAAATGATCTCCAGGATGAGATTACAAAACTTCGACAGAAACAACACACTAGCATCGAACGCCTGAAGCCCTGGACTGTTTCAGCCATCCAGTTAACACATGACCTTGATGACGCCAATAAGCACCTTAATCAGTTATTAGCAAGTGTCACCTCGGCTACTGACGATCCAACTTCTTAGAAGATGGTCACTCTCGCACAGGAAGTTGCGTCTCAAAGCTAGGCGGTCCTCCCTTCGCTTACATGCTCTTTGGATACTTTGTGAACACAAGTCGGCGATGCACCGGTGGAGTGACTCGGAACGAGTCACAAGATTGTGTTGGGGGACTGTTAGAATGGGGTATCCTAACAAGCTACGAAACCGACCCATTTTGGTTACTTTTTTTATATTTAGTATAGCGCAGGGGTTTTGGGATGGGTCAAAGCCTCGAAAAGCATTGTAATGGGGTTAAAGGGTAAACTAGGGGTCCGAAAACCATGGGTTGCAGACCATAGGAATGTTAAAGCTAGATTGTTATAAATAGGGAGGCATTTTAGATTGTAAGAGGTAAGGTTTTGATGAGATATTGATGCGATCTATTGTGTAAGCGATCTGTTGGGGTTTTTGGGGAACAGACTCCTGCTGGCTGTGTGCGCAAAGATCCTAGTCTAGCTGTGTGTGGACCCTGCTGCTGTGTGCGCAGGCTGGGAATGGAATTGTGAGGGTAATGAATGAATGAATATGCAAGATTATTGGATCTGAGTCTGTGAGTACTATTGGATGAATTGCTGATAATTACTGTGCTCTGCATTTGTTTGTCTTTGATCTGTGAAGGTATGTATATTGAATGATTGGATCTATTCTGCTTTGGTTATATTATACTGCGAAAGTCTATGAATTAAAGTAAATCTAGATCTGTTCTGTCCGAGTATGTAATGCTGTGTTAAGGTTATGAAAAGCTTCTATTTGTAGATCTAGTGCACGTGGATGCAATTGGACATATACTTGACCCCGCGTAGAGATAATCTAAGCAGAACGTAGCCCTGCTTGCCTTACCCTTCCTTTCTCAGGGTGCAGAAACCTGGTTCCAGCACCCACCCATACTACTTTGGGTGAGACTGTGACCTACGCAAGCAGATCATTTATGAAAGGGCCAGTAGTATAGGGGTTTGTAGGCAAACCTTGCACACCGAACCTAGGTCAGGACCCCTCAAGCCAACACATGGTCTTCGAAGGTAGGGGCTCGACATAGGCTCTTTCTTCTCCGCCATTCCTTTACATGATCAGATAGGCGGGTCGCAGACGATTGGCGAAAATAAGTAAAAAGTTTGGTACCAGTGTCATAACGAAGGGGAAGCTGAAAATAAGATAGAAAATATTGGGCAAGAGTTGTAAAGGTGGTATGAGAGGAGGAGGCTTGATCAACATACCACTTAGAAGCTTTGCCAGTAAGCATACGTTGGAACAACCAAAGACGCACAAAGTCATCAATGATGGAATTAGACGAACACCACATTTGGAAAGATCAAACATGGTTTGTAGGATCTTCTCCAACAAGACCTTCAAACTTGGGGATGTCGGAAGGGAGCTTGGTTGGCATAGCAGGCCAACCAATGTCATGGCATATGGGGTCATTGATCAACTAGTTAAAATATGGAAGATTGAGGCCTACCATATAGGGGAGCAAGGGAGTAGCCGGGATAGTTCCTGTTGCAGTCCCGCTAGTAGTATTCCCAACATTAGGTCCTGAACCAGACATGGGGAGAACCGAGGATGGAACCAGAAGGGGAACCTAAAGAACCAGAATAGGAGTCGGAATGCGGACTCGATGGAGGACTAACTCGAATCCTATGCGGAGAAGTAATTATCCCTACCAAAAACTGAGGATGAAGGCCAAGAAGTCTCAGGGATAAACGCCTTGGAGGCGAAATGATGAAAGAAAAAACACAGAACAAAGGGAAGATAGACCAACAAGGAAAGGAGGTGCATGATCAAATGATTACAATGTCGAAACAAGGGCAGGGAGGTGTAAGATCAATTGATTACAATGTTAAAGTCTTTGCCTAGCGGTGTTAACCAGGCTTTTCTTCACTTAGGGTGTGTGTGAAAAGTGTGTAAATTTTAATTTTTAAACCCAGACGTTTGTAGAGAAAAAGAAAAAGTGTGTTGTATAAATATAAATAAACCTGCAGATAACAATATATGAAATTGAAATAACAGAAAATAAATAGCTAATTATGCATTAATCTAAATCCAAGGAGGTGGGACTCTCAACAACTAGTATGTGGGTGGGAAAAAATCTGGTCAAAACACACCAAAATAGCCAATAGATCTAAAGTTGAGAGGCACAAAGATCTAAAGGCCAGATCTGCTAGAAATAGGTGCATAAAAACAACAAAAAATCAGAGGGAAAATTGATGTAAATAAAACTGGAGGGAAACAGAGGGGATCCTAGAGGAAGACCCAAAAAAAACTCAAAAGAGGTGTTTTGGATGGATGAATAACCAATCTGAAATGGATCTAAAGGTAAGGGATTAGATCTGAAAAGTGGTTGAACACACTGAAATTTCAGACGACTTGCAGTAGCTAAAACTCTTCATAGAAAGGTGCAGGGTACTGAAGCCCTAGGGGGCTAGGTTCCCACTTTGGTGAGTGTAAGAGAGAAATTATAGGTCCAAAACGGGTGGAGACAGAGGTTAGACAACCCTGAACAGAGGCCCAGACAAACCCAAAAAAATCTTAGAAAAATTCTCGCAAAAATTTCGAGTCACAGTTTCTAACCTATTTTTTGTAGAGGTCACAGGTTTTGACCTGTTTTCTGCACCCTGAAGCTCTAGGTCGCAAGTTTTGGCCCAAAAAGTGCGACCTGCACTTCCGGAACTCTCGGGAGTAGGTTTCAGAAAAATTTCCGTCTCAGCTGCGGTTGATGCGTGTCACTTGCACAATAGGTCCGAAAACACACGGAAGTTAGAATTTTTAATGTTTTAGGGTTTTATAGGTTAAAAAAAACATCAAGAAAAGAAAACCAAGAAGCTGAAGAGAAATCCTAGGGTTTCAAGCAGCTGGATATGCAGGGATCTGAAAAATGACAGAGTTCGTAATCGTAAACCCTTGTGGAGTCACCAGTTGTTAGTACGAATATTAATCACAAGCGTACAAAAAAGGCTCACTTTAGCCGTGCATGACAAACAGCCTTAACAGCAAAGATGGCTACCAATTTCTTTAGATTTGCAATTATTTGACCAAGATAAATGCTGCAAAATCTAGATATATGTAGTAAAAGACATTAAGCAGTAAATAAAAACAAGAGTTGCTCCATGCATCCAATAGACAAGACAATAATGTTTTAAAGAATTGTTGTATTTTTTGACACCCGGGAAGGGAACATAGAAAGATGTTACCAGTCTCCTCAATGGGATGGGTTCTTGTATGTCCTCAGCACTTCAGATCTAAAATATCTCTCTCTTGATGGTGTAGAAAAACCAGACAAAAATGGAACTCAAAGGGAGCTCACAAGAAAAATGGTAGCAAAATATGACAATGATGGTGGATCAAAGTCAGATCAAAAGTATAGATCCAAAGTGATCTTTAGGAAACAAAAGGTAGTGAGTGAATGGAAAAACCCTTCTATTTATAACAAAATATTGAGTTAGTCTAGATATTGGTGCATGATTAAAATATTATCAACCAAATCTAGATCCAACTTTTATGGAATATTTTATTATATTTGTTGGAGGGAAAAAGAATTTGACTTTGGTCAAATCCCTTTATTTGTAAATAATAAATAAATAAATGATTTATTTAATATTTTAAGGATGTGGTTGAGTAATAATCAAATAAATAATGATTTATTCAATAATTTATAAATTATTTATTCAAATTTAACAAGGAATATTATTTAAATAAGGTTTAAATAATTATTCCTAGAAAATAATAAGATAAGTAATGATTTATCTAATTAATTTTCTTGTTTTGGGTTAAATATGACCAGGAATATTAATTAAACAAATATGGATTTGTTTAATATTTCCTCATGGGATTTCCTATTTAGACCATAAACAACTTAATAAATGTGGTTTACTAATTTATTTTTCATAGTGAAAGCAATTTTACTTAGGGTAAAATTGGTCTTAGATGGTGTACTTTGGTCCATCTAATAGTAATAGGTTAGATGACCAAAAATTTGTGTAACAACATGCATAAGGAAATGGATCACAAGTAGAACAAAATCCAATAACTGATAATTCTTTGTTACTGTCTTATTCATTATTTATCAATAGAAAGAAGAGTGCTCCCTAAGTTGAATATTTACTGACATCTATAACTTCCACTGCATCTGATATATCACTTTCACTGCCACATTTTTCATGAGCTAACTTCTTCTTTTTCTTCTTTCCCATTGTCCTTGATCCACTCTCAAGAGGTTAATCTTCTGTTGGAGAGACTTGCTCTAATTCTGATTGTCAGGAAAAATACTGAGAAGGGGGGGGGGGTTTGAATCAATATTTTAACTTTTCATTTTATTTTCTAAATTATGCATGCTAATGTTCTTCATGCAACCAATGTATGTATGCAACTCTTGTGAATGAAAAAAAAATATATCTAGTTAACTTAATTTGACATATCTTTCATCAGTGAGTTAACTTAACCAAAGCATTATTAATTCATTCACTGTTCATAATCCAGTAAGGAACAGATAAATCACAACACATAAGAAACACACATAGAACACCATGATTTTAGGTGGAAACCCAATGTAGGAGAAAACCACCGCTATCATCGCCTTTGTATTATTATTTTATTATAAAGAAAAAATTCATTACATATTGTATTGGCGCTGACTCTTACCAGCACGCATGCACCCACCTACAATAGGCTACAACCTACAATCATTCTCCAACACCCATTGGAAGGGAGATGCAACCCCCTAATATCGTTTTTTAGCTCTTACCAGAAGGGAGCACCTACCCCTTGAATAAGTTCACCAGCTACCAATGGAAGGAAGATATGACTCCATTACTTATGGCTCCAACCCTCAACACCATTTTTGGACCATGTTTCACAATATTTTAGACTGGATCCACCTAACTCAAACAAACATCAAAGCCTGTAGGCCACCTTTCATCATATTTTCACAGTGGACCCACACCCAACATTAAGCCCAAACCAATTAACAACTTTGAAAAAAAATACTGAATCATATCATCCAATCATTGAATAATCAAGATACCATACTGAATCAATGTTGAATCCCCATAACCAGATCACATTACTACAAAATATCTAATCAATATACCAAGTTATATATCAATCTATTGAGTAACCAGTCATGAAAAAAGATAATTTGTCACTTTGTCATCAACACAGTCAGTGCAAATACTGATCAGATTTACCTCATAATCTATATGCTATTTTTATGAAGAAATATCGTGTATATACACGCTTCCTCTGTATAACACTTGTGTATAGATCTCATATTATTGAAAACTAAATCATTTGGCTAACTAAATCACTATAATAATGAATCAACCACTTAATCAAGTACTGAACCATTCACAGATCATTGAACCATACCTAGTCATTCTTATGCAACATTAAAATTGATCAATATTTAAATCCAGAACTAAATCAACCCAATCAAAACTACTAGATTTAGACCATGCTTATCAAGAAATCATTGACAGACAACAAAAAATAGAGCATAACTCATCAATGTCATTATCAAGCAGCACTATAAACCCTAGTACATATACACAACTTCCACAAGATAGATCATCATATGTACATGTTTATGATGCAAAACACCCACACATATATTTAAACACACTAAAAAATTTATACGCAACAATACTAAACCACATATGTGTATGTACACAACTAACCAGAAGAAAAATTGCATGCAGATCTTAAATTACTTAATCATACCTTCACTGCAAATCATAACATCTGTCAAACCCAAATATCGACACACATATTGATACAGTCACACATGATTATATGCAGATCATACCATCATCATGTTTTCATTGTAGTGTTGGAATTGATGTCAACAAGCTCTTGGTGCTACTGGTCATATGCATGTGTGATAAGTGTTTGGTGATGGATGTGGCTTGACGGTCTTGTTAGTTAGCATTGATGTCAACATACCTATGACTAGACCTAGTGGAGATGATGTTGTGGATGTTGAGGAGATGGATTCCAGACATTTTGAGTTGGTTGAAGATGTTTCTACTGCAAGTGGTTGGAGTGCTTCTCTAGGTGTTTCATATGTCTCTTTATGTCCAGGAGACATTGCATATGCTAGTACATGTGTTAAGTTGTTGCTTGTGTTGGAGCTTCTTCCACCAGTGTTGGAGGAAGTTAGTTGACATGATGTCAATGTTGCAGGACTTGGAGATGCTGCTATAGGTATTAGAGATGTTTCTACAAGTTTTGGAGATGTTTGCACAGACTAAGGTTGTGGCTTAAGGAGATAGAGGTGTTGGTCTTGGTGTTAAAGTTGGCAGAACAGGTGTAGCATGTCACTAAATTTTTCTTAGCCTATTTCATCGGTTGTAGACCTATTGAAGAGGCTTGGAGAAGTGTTAAAGAGCTAAATAATATGGTACATTAGTTGGAAGAGGTTATGGACTAAAGAACTGATGTTTTTACTGAGCTTAAGCCCTAGTCGTATACATGCTGAGTCAAGGGAGCCACTGAAAAGAAATAGCAACATGGAGACATGCCCAAGGGAGTGTTTATAGCCTCGATTGCATGGATGAAATTGCTAAGGGAGTGACTAAAATATTGTAATATCCAAAAATAGGGAAAATAAATAGTATTGGGAATATCTTAAAATATTCCAAAAATGGATTGCTTAGCAATGCATTCACAAAAAAACGCATTTTCAGAAATGTAAGCCATAAAAATGAAAATCATCACTTGGATCCAATAGATATATCCATCTAGCATATAATTCCAAGAGGATATTAGAAACAAAGGAAACTAGGTGAGGTAAACAGACCTCCCACACCTAGTGTAGCTGAAAATCACTAAAACCCCAGACACTGCTACTCAGAAATTATGCACAAAAGGAAAAACGCAGTCTTATGAGGGTTTCAACTCAGAAATTAGGAGAACAAGTAGATATACTCATATAATGATCAATAATTCTTAAGAACTGAGATCTAGTCTCCTCATACAAAATACAAGAGAACCCGGTAAGGGTTTCTTGTCATACACCCATAATAAAATGGTGATATTCAGAAATAAACTAAATAATCAATGAAAAATGAGATAAAAGAGTGTATAAGGCTGAAATATGTCTGATATGATGTATATACCTCAAGGGATTCCTCCCATGAAAGGATGAACCTCTCAATCACAAGAAAACACTGCAACGAAGCCACTAGACATCCACTGAAGCTGCCTCCAAAAATAACGCATCCCCTACCTGGAAAAATGCTAGGAATGTTGGGGAAAAGAGTGGTCTGCTACCACAGATCTAAAATGAGCTCTATACCTCTCCAAACATATCTCCCAATAGGAGGAAACCTCCCTCCTATGAGAAACTAGCTCAGAAAAGTGGGATTCCAATCCCTTTCACTACTGCACCTTGCAACACTGCACAATAACCTGCAGAACTGCGCTGATGAAGTAGGATGAATCTTGGCCTAAAAACCTGATGTGGAAAATGAGTGCAAACTCTCCCAAGAGGCTCCTTAAGGAAAGAGGTGGGATTCCCGCTTGGGAACACCCGGTGCTAAACAACACAACAACCCTGCTAAACAACAAGAGGAAGAAAACGTTTGAGCAGACCAAAATAATAATCTAAAACATGAAGAATAATGCTTCCATCCCCTTCCTTAAATAAAATGTGAGTTTTCTTGCCCTTGGCCCCACCCAATTAGGTAATTTCCATCAAGAGATTCATCTCCCTCCAAAACTGCGTTATTCCTTCCTTGGTCCCTGCTCCTCCACATCAGCGCTGTTGACTTAGTCAAAGTAGACTGAATCAACCTGATATTATCCCTGTTCACAAATGGAGGTGTTTTATTAAGCTGCAAGGAGTGTCTCCTTTCACACTTGAATTGTTTTTATTCCTTCTTAGGAGACTTATGGGATTTTCTACCCATTTATTCACTGGCTAAATATGTTGCTAACTCTAATGTTCCATATAGCTTTGAAGCTAAAATTTGGGAACATTACAAAGATTTGATGAGATTTCCTTTGCATTCATCACACTGATAAGATTATTTTTGTATTGCAGCGAAGCTTATGATCAGATCTTTTTGTTTTATGATCATAAAATTTTGTGGGTCCTACACAAGCTTATTAAAGTTGAAAATATAAAAAAGGCTAATGGATTTAGTGTTTTATTGAGTCAATGAACTCAATCTAGCATATGAATAGAGTTGTGAAGCCCAATAGTTCTGTGTAATTATTGAGTTTAGCAATTGAGTTCATCCACATATTGGAGAAAGATCATTGTCAGTATTGTTGCATCGGAAATCGCAAGGAGCTATTGCTCCGCGATCTAGTGTATGAATATATCAACAGATAGTCAAAGGCACGACTAAGAAGATAAAAAATATCCAAATCCCGTATGATTCAACAAGAAACATGAAATTGGATTTACACTATGAGGAAAATAATGGCACCTTTCCTCCTCGTAGTTTGGGGATGGATCTTGAGTTCGTAGCATAGTTCTTGTGCTCCACATGAATGATCTAATGCATCTACTCTTGATCTCAACACCTGTGCACAATAAAAAACACTCATGGAAAACAAGAGATATTCCTTGGAATATAGTTAGATAAACAATTATATAAACCAATCACAAGGTCTGAAACATAATTATGTAAGGGAGGGAACACATATCTTCATTAATATAATAAAAATGATAAAATGCTTCTATACCTTTTCTCCAATGTCTCCTCTGCATGATCTACATGATTTTCCCCACTATATCCAATGAATGAGCATGAAGAGAACTCACATAAGACTAATACCTCACACGCTCTCAATGTGGTAGCATAAGATCAAGATCTCAACTCATCAAAAGACTAGCTCTCTAAAACTAGCATGGCCCTTCAAAACTATCTCTCCCAAAATAACAGAGCTCTCGCCCTATATTTTGGATATTGTCCCTCACAAACTTTCCTCTTGGTGATATTATATAGGCTCATTCCATCCTTTGGGAGAATGTATTTAGACACCTAGGGGCTTTAGAATTTAGGAAAATTCTACAATAATGGACCCCTAACCAACTCATACACAAGTTGGTCAAGTTGATCTCCTTGGGAATGGGAAACTCTAGAAACCTTTTTCACAATTATGATATTTTTCTCAATTATCTCAATTATGAAATAATTATTATCTCATAATTATAATATTTTAGAAAAAAAATTATGAGAACTTGCTCAATTATGTGATTTCACCCTTTTATCATGGGATAAATCTCACATAAGTAAAATAAAAGGTGAAAAGGGATGCATTTTATCCAAACAACTGAGGTATGCTGATATTGGGTTTCTCTCACTATAATGGAGTGGAAAATAGGGTTATAAAAAATTCCCCCTAATGTATGAGGTCAGAAGGAGAAGCTGATAGCCGAAATACATTAGAATCAAAATCACAGGTTGTTGGAACAGGGTCTCCTACAAGAGCTGCGAATCTGGTCCATTTTTGTATATTTTTTATGATATTTAGTCTAGCACAGGGGTTTGGGGTGGGTCAAAGCCCATATTTCATTGTAAGTTGGTCAAGGGTAGACCAAGAGTCCGCAAACCACAGTTTGCAGACCATTGGATGCGTAGGATAATGTAGTATAAGTAGTTGAACCTTTTTGAGTTGTAAGAAAAACTTGAACTAAGATTGGTGCGAATTGTGAATTAGTAGATTCGTTTTGGGTTTTTTGGGGAAAGGACTCCTACTGTTGTGTGAACAGAGATCCTTAGTCTTGCTGTGTGCGGACCCTACTACTGTGTGCACAGGTTGGGTTTTGGGTACTGTAAAAGGATCTGAAGGATTAATGAATGCGGAAGGCTGTTGAAATCTCTAAATCTATTGAATTTGTGATATCTGATTATGTATGCTTTATGTCATTGATTTAAGCTGCGAAAGTACTTGTGTTACTTGTTTATACTGTGATCTAGATCTATTATGGTATGCATAATTATATATTGAGCTCTGCAAGTAACTGTGCTAAGTACTTATGCTGCGTTGAAAATTGATCTAAATCTGTTTATTGGATTTTATGCAAGAATAGTTGCTTTGTTGTCCTATATCTGTTATTCGTTGTGATTATACATGGTATTGTGGACGTGGATGCAAAGGGACTGATAGATCTGGGTTCTGTAATATGCGATCTGATATTTGTGAAGTCAAATGTAGCTCTTTCTGACTTACCTTCCCTCTCCCAGGGTGCGGAAACCTGGTTCTATCACCCTCCCATACTACTTCGGGTGAGACTTTGGCCTGCGCAAGTAGGTCACTACCGAAAGGGCCAGTAGTATAGGGGTTTGTTGGAAAACCTTAACCTCCGAACCTGGTTTAGGACCCCTCAAGCCAACAAATGGTTACGTTTCTGGGACCGGCAGCATTTTGAGAGAGGGATCGGGTAATGCCATGGCCGTACTAGAAAATAAATTGATGAATGGTTCGAACGACAAGTTCAGGAATTTGAAGTAAAAGAAAACCGAGGTTGACCACCGAAGAGTGGAAAAATAATTATATTTTCACAGATATCTATGAGATATTATTCGTAAGCATTGCAATCAAGCTCCAGGAATGGCTCGCAAGGTTGATCAAATTTCATAAGTGTTGGAAGGACGAGCGGTTACACAGTGGACCCCAGAATTAATCCAACAGTTAGAGAAGGCTGATAACACCATCACTCGCACCGTAGACCCCTGGGTGGACAACGTGCTAGGAGGATTCATGATGAAATTTTCCATTGATCAATTCGTCTCCTACTCCGAGGCAGAGCGAATATTCTTAAAAGGATTTAGGGGTAGGTTTCTGAAGACTTTACCATTATTGATTAAGATATTACTGTGCGAAAAAATTATTCTGTGTAGCCACACTGAATGAATGACCTCTGATCTGGACCGGAGTACGACGCGAAGTGGAAAATACTATCGGACTAACCTAGAAGGAGGTAGATCTCGCTACAGCCCAGTAAGAGAAGCAACTGCACAGAGTCCTCCAGCCACACCACTTTTGAACCAGCGTAGGGGTAATAAATCACCAACACCTCCACCACCAGAAGATGGCAAGGCTGCGCACATGAAGTTTCCTACCTTTAAGGGTGTGGGAGATGAAGACATGGATCAGTTCTGGTTTGTCGCAGACCTTGATGGATCGGCACGTGTAACGCAGTTGGTGACAAAAGAAGAGGCTACCAATCGTCCTCGCCTTCAAATGAAGAGCTTTGGATTGGTACATGGGATACATTGGACATCATGCAAACTCAACCATTGAGGAGATCAAGAAATCTTCCTAACAGGAAAAATTTTAAGAACCCCCCTAAATTTATATATATAATAAATAGGCGAATCCCCATGATACATAGGAAAATGGAAGGCGATTTTATTAATAATATAATATGTATATATAATTTTTTGGCGAATCTCTCACGAGATTATATTATCTTGTAAAATCATGGCGAATCACCAGTACAAATAGCGAATCACTACTACAAAATGGTGAATCGTTGTCTAGTGGAGTTCGGGTTGTTGGTTCCAATGAAGATATGGTAGTTGAACCAGGAGTAGAAGGAAGAGAACCACCGAGACCAAGCATGGCACATCGTGACTCATGAGGGAAGTAGTTCTCGTGCAGTTTGGAAAACGCGTTCTTCTAGTTCTGCTAAGCATAGTGTTGTTGCTCATGCTACTACTAGCACTGATATTGAGGCTGGAGAGGAGTTTCAACAAATTGGGATCTTTGCAGATCATTTTGTTTCAACAATCCTCCAACACAAAGGCCCATGCCTCTGCCGATTTCTTCAATGAGCAGAACAAGTTGAACAAAAATTAAAACGCCAATAACTAATGAATAGAGTCAATACGACAATCCCAACACACCTCCAAACCGACAGTTGTGCCTCACTGTCTGCTACGCACATCCAAACCGACTCAGCTCATGGCATAATTTGCTCGTGGGAATGGATCGGGGAATTCGAGGGGGCGGTATCATAAATTCATGAAGCTCAACTCATCCCTCCACAGTCCAATGCAACAATGGAGGTCGTCTCTCCTCCATGCATATAATCACCAACAAGCACCAGCAGTTACACAACTATTACACAATCCAGGCCTCTCACAACAGTGGCCTCTCACAAGTTTGACTGGCGACGGTGCTTGACTAAAAACTTTAAAAATAAAAGTTTGACCAGGAAAAGTAGTATTCAATTTTTTATCTTGTAATTAAAGAATTCAACATCCCAATATATAAAAATACCATCAAACGAACATTATGCACTCCACTCATAAAACAGTTCGGGATAAGAGAAAGTGTAACTTCTCATTCCATTCATAACACAACTCATGATAAGAGAAAGTGCAACTTCCCATAATGGTAAAACAAAAGGAGGAACTTTAATAATGATAAAACAATTCCAAAGTGTGGGGTATCCCACTTTTTATTCACACACCAAACAACCCATCAACAACTTACTTGCACTTGTCCTTGCCAGAAATCAGGAAATTGATTTTACATCAGAAATTAATGAAAAAAACTGCATATGGTAGGGAGCCTTGGTCACTGGCTAAAATTTTAATGTTGATCGTTATGGAAATCGACTTATTGCCAACTATCCAAACCTTGAAGTTAAAATTACATTACAGTATGTACAAAAATGGATATAGTTTGAACATGTAAACTCACCAAGTTTTCTTGTGCCCCTCATTCATGGCTGTTGTTAAGCTGTAACATGGGAAACCCCCCCTTCCCTTACAGTTCGCTGCTTAGGGTTGCACAGTTTCCATATCCAACCATCAATCCAACCAGCTTCTTATTATTCAGACGATGTTGGTAGACCGTTGGTTTTTCAAATATGTTAGCAAATTATGAAAAAAATAAAATAAATAATGAATTCATGATTATCTTTGGAGAGTATCTATGTATGATTAATTTCATTGTGACATAATAGCTAAAGAAAAAATATCATTAGGTAAGCAACCCAATTTAAATCTTGAAGATACATAATCTTCAGTCATTTCAATAACTGAACAATAATTAATTGCTCTATACCTGTTAGGGAATGGTATGAGGTGTGGAAAACCGAGCACATTTGAAGTCAAATGTAATCTTCAGAATTTTATAATATAATACAACTCTCGCTTACTTACAAAAGAAAAAAAAAGCATATTATAATTTCACTATCAAATATCAAATATCAAAAGTATGAATTATTTATTTCATACGCCCCCTTCATGGATTCTAAATCTTTGAGTTGTTTACATCTTTAGTCTTTTACACACATTTTTTTTCCAAGAAAAAACTGTGTTTTCTATTTCAAGTGTGAAAGCAAAATATGCATGAAAAAGTCTACGCTTTCATACAAAACTACTAGTCTAAATACATTGGAACTTAACCATTGGATTTACCCCAAATACATACCACATCCATCTTCTCCAATTGGTATACACTATACATGACAACAAGAGTTACAAGTCAACTAGAGCACCTCCCATTGTTCTTCTAAGTCAATAGAGGATTTTATATCTCACTGGGAAGCTTGCTTCCCCCTTGAACTCCTTGAACAAGAGCAAACCTTTTTGTTGTGCCATAACTTTTTTTGAGAGTCCATTGGCTGATTTGTTAAATTCTCTATACAGATGTTGCAACGGACCAAAGAGTGAACCCTGTCTCCCTAATTCTGTGAAGCAAAGGAGACAACACTAAATTAGTGATTTGTCACTTCTCATTAAACCACTGCAATTTTCAACTTTGAAACTCCTGGTAGTTGCAAAGATCTGATTTGACACTTCTCAATAAACCAATGCCATTTTCAACTTTGAAACTCCTAGTACCTACAAATATTTGATATCATTTTCTAAAGCAAACTAAGACTTCAAAAAAATCTACAAGGCAAATAGTTCTATCCTCTTATTTGAACCCTTGATCAGCTCCAAACTTTAAGGTAGAGTAACGAGTGAGATAAAAACAAAACAACACCATATCCGCATCTTCTGGAATACCTTGCTCCATCAAAAACCCTTGCTTCATTATGATTTATCTTAAAATCCTTTGGCTTTTTATCTTTGCAACTTTCTTTATAGGAAATTATAATTATATGCGTTGCCAGATTCTCTATCTTATTCCAACCGTCCACTTATTCTGCCAGATCCTCAAAAGTCCACTTGTTCCAACCATCCATAACCCCCACATAATATAGCTAAGAAGAGCTCAAAATTGAGTGTGTGCAAACCATGTCTCAAGACCCTAAAGTAGGGACCCAGAATTAAATTGTCCTCGGCAATTTAAAGATTGGAGAACATCTTGCCATACAGAAATAACATATGAACACGTAATAAAGAGGTGATCCACAAATTTACCTTAACATTTGCAGAAAATATAGTGATTTGGTCCCTGCCAATAGCACTTTTGTCCATTGTCACATGTCAGAATTTTGTTTGATAGAGAAAATGAGGAGAAGGTTCTAATTTAAGAAATCTTCCAGATTCTTACCTACCATCAATGTCTTTCTCGCAGCAAATCCATGTAGGATAAAGCCTCATAACCTAACTTTTATGTAAGGATACTTGTGGCCTTATTCCAAAAGCATACTATTTCATCCCCTGAAATCTGTAAAGAAATAAAATTGTGACATAGTAATGAGTTGTAGGGAGTATATTCAACAAAAAAAGCTCCTTGTAAGTTCAGATATTCTTCTACTAACCAATTTTTTTACCATCTTCCAGGAACACCTTGAACCCCAACATTAGCCAACACTGACGCTTGATTTGATTTGATATCGACGCTTCTGCTTAGATAATAGGTTTGATCATAGTGGCTAAAGGGGGAGAAAGTAAAGACTTGTCATTTACAAAAAAGTTGTGCAGATTGTTGCTTTAAATCACTAGATAAAAATTGGTTGAGATCTTCTTTACTGCCACATTATTTTGAATTCTAGATCGTGTTGATTTTTGCTGTGTATCATGGCCACCTCCACCTGAAGACATTGTGAATTACTTTATTTTGAATTTCAGATTTCTTTGAGCTTAAAGTCGATGCATTGACATGAACAGAACAGGCATACTGCTTGAGACCATTAAAGATTCAATGCAAGAAAGGCTATGCATACCTGAATGCTTCGACGAACTTAAGTTGGCTAGTGATCACGAGGAATTAATTGTCGAGTAAAGAATGGCAGGGCATACCTCCTGAAGTCTCCTCCGCATTGATTTTTTGGCTGAGTGACTGAGCTTTAATGGCGGTGCACTCTTTGAGAAACATTTCAAATCTCAAATCTCGTGTGTCTTATATGGTTTGACCTACTATGGACGACATATTCACCTAGCTAGCTCAAGAAAAATGAGATCCTTCACACCAGATTGTATTTGTTCATCTCAGGTAATTGTTCATCCAAATCTTGCCCCATGAATGTTTCCCTGATAAAATGTGAGGGTTTAATAATGGAACCAATAGATACCAAGATAGATTATCGCCAATTCTGAGACTGAAAGGGACTTGAATAAAATGGGAATGTATTTTGATTAAATAGTTCCAAATCTAAAGATTGCTTGGAGTTGAGAGTCAATAGTAAATTTAACTATTTTCGCACTATAGAAACAAGTGAAGCCAGGAAATAGAGTTGGATAGCTAGAACCAAATCCAGAGCCAAAGGGCAGAGTTGAGGTCCATGTTCCAAAGATGTTGATAGAAGACACATTGATCCAAAGTTTGGTTTCCTGAAGCTTTGGTTTCCAAATGTGCTCGGTTTTCCACACCTGATACGGTATTGGGATTACTATACCAATAGATTAGATCCTCTCCAAGGGATTACTATACCATATTTGTACGTTCTAGAACAGAGTCTATTTTGTATGTGATACCAGGTCCCACAATCAGAGATGTGTTGATTGTCACCATATTCAACCCTCTGTCCATGGCCAACACCCATGCAGCCCTCTCTAACAGTGTCTTGGCTAATGCGTACCATAACTATGAATAGGAAATATTGCATAATTAGAACAGGAATACCACAGATACCCTAACATTGGCTATCTGTTTCTGCACTTGTTTCCCTTTCTTCTATCAACTATGTTGCATATTTTGAAGCATACTACAGCCATAAAACAACACCTTATGAACGGATTGATGAGTAGCAATTTAGCCCTTGAAGACTGCTTTTCTACAACACATTTCCAGCGAACACATAAGGATCAAATGCATACATTAGGCCCTTTTCATCTCAAGTACACACCTTAAAGATGAATGTATCAAACTTTTTCTTCATCTACTAATTGGTAGAAAATGGTAAACAAAAATCTTCTACCGTATGACCTGCTTCAAAGTAGTTGTTTGTGACATACAAGTTCTCTCATTTATCCAAATGCCTTATGGCTCCATTAGCCCCTAACTGATAGGCACCAATTTCCTTCCTTCTCATTCATTCCTTGCTTTTGTCCATTTTTGTTTCTTCATCCTATTTCATACACTACAACCACCACTCATCTTATTAAATCACCTTGTGCCCCCATTCTATAGCCTAGAAATCCTACCTTTTAGGGATGCCCCCTTGAGTTGAAGAAGATCCAACCAAAAGAGAAAGGAAAAGCTACTCAAAGTGAGTAGGTAATATTCTTGCATTGTAAAAAACTAACACCATCGTGATTGAGACTTTATACTTTTGTGGGTGCTAGGTTTTGTTGTAACAACAGGGAATCACAGTGTAGATGAAATATCAGATCTTAAGCCAATTTTATAGTTCAAAATGTAAATAATTACGAAAACAAGATATAATCAAGAAATGTAAAAATCATTACCAATAACAAGGCATATATAAGTAGCAGTAAATGTGTTCAATGCAAGTTTACATACCAATTCAGCTCTAGGCAATAAATACATCCAAAAATATTAAAAATATAAGGTGATAATCACTAGTGTAAGTAGGGTAGCAACAAATTACATATACAAATTCAAAGCTCCCTCAAAACAACTAAGGAATCACACTAAAGAAGGAAATGTGCGATAATGTAAACTTACCAGAACTTTCCAAAAACTGGAACACAAATTTATTAACCAATGAATTTTTCATAAATGACTCCGATATGATGTTGAGTAACAACATTAGTATCTCATAACATTAGGCAGTTGCAGATCCACTCCATCCACTAGCTTCCACAATATCATTTAGAAAATAGAATGTATTGCTGAATAAAGGTATAAAAAAGCTAAATGTCTGGAGTCATGGAAAAATAAACTTAATTTTCTTCAAAATTTGGAAAATTAGACTAACAATAGTGGAATGAATAAATGGTGAAATTGCAATGCCTTGTATGAGGTCATTGACTTAATTTTGCTGCATGATCAACTTCATCTAGAAGTTATTCAATTTATGCATGAAGAAGCTCACTCAGCATGTTATCGACTGTCAAGTGATTCAAAACCACCAATAACCAGGAAAAAACTAAAAAGGTTCACCCTAAAAGTAATTTCTTCAGTGTCAAGATTCATTATGCAAGCACACATAAGCAACGGATGGATGTGTGTCACAACAAAGAAAACAAGAATGTAATTATTGTGGCTTAAGAGGATAGCTTACTAGTCATGCTAAAAGAATTATCAGACCCCAACTAAAAAATAGTTTTAAGCCATAACCAGTAGCACAGATGCTCAAGAAAAATCGTTAATAGTTGAATTTCATGGTTCCATGGTCTATTCATCACATTCTAAATACCATCTATAGATTTTAGCGGGTATCAAACTCTCAATACTTCAAGAAAAACTATCATACTGGCATTTTTCGAAGGAACCTCATATGAATACTCAAAATGGGTTAACTGAAATGTAGGTTAGTGACTACAAGAAGGCCATACTAGGAAACATGGTAATGAAGATACAAAAGTGTTTTAAGCATACTTACATAGATTAAACTTTTAGCTCCTGTATTAACTCGTAACATTATTAAAGTTGAGAAACTTGACCACAGCTAGCAGAAGATGATGTTATTTAACATAGGACGACTAGCAATTCTAATACAAGTGTTTTCTTGATCACTAAATCTAAAGCATTGCTGATACTACATAAAGGTTACTTAATAATAGAGAAAGTATACTTACCTCAAAGAATAGATACTGCAAGTGGATTGAATTTCTCAGTCCAAACAAAACCATGCAAAAAAATAGGAAACAAGATATGTACAATGAAAAGCACTTTATGAAAGAGACATATTTCCATAATTTGGCCACATATGCAAGGAATGCATGCAAGAAATATAACATGAGCAAGAAAGGCATCAACAAGAGGGAAAAAAATACTTAGATTGTCTCAATGTGTACTTCCAGGAAGATTATATGGACTGAAAATCCGTATGCCTATTTTAGAATCAACTGACTCAACTGCATTTTCCAGAGATGTCTCTGTATTTCCAGGTGATTCATCCTGCTGAATTCCAACCTCACCACACAAATCCTCATCTTGTTGATTTGGATCTAAGCACCCGACATTTATAGTATCCAAATCTACATTATCACGCCTCTCATGAAATTCAGAGACTTGACTAACAGTTTCTGAATTGGGCATCATAGAAATAGAATGTGATTCTCCTTCACATTCCCTCACTAACTTCAAGGATAGGGAACTGGAAATTTCCAGAAATGCTGCAGCTTTATTTGTGACAGCAATATCTGTACAGCTGTTTATTGGTACAGAAAAGTCCCTGGAAGAGTTTTCAGTCACTCTGAAATCAATGTTTCTTGTGTGTCTATTTGACATTGTCTTGTGCTCTTCCGTATTCAATATTGAAATATTTCATTTTATAAGGGAAGGGACATTGTTAACTTGCAATGGACCTACAATGTTAGCCTGCTCTTCTAACAAGACTACTGCATCAACAGGATCCACAGGTGCTTTTGAGACATGCATTGAATTAATGCCATAAGTAAGCTCTTCTGGAGAAACTATGGTATTAAGATTTGATTCTTCTGAGAAGCCTCTCAGATCATGATCATCCACTAGTTCTGGGTCAGTGACACCATCTTCAGGTTCTGCTGAAAACACCCTAGTATTAACATCATCCAAAGGATGTTCTGAACAACCTTTGGAATTGGTATTGCATCCCAGTACCAAATAATCTGCATCCTTTACATTCACCATTGGTTCTTTCACATCAAAAATTGGGTTTTTTTGACTTGAACTGATAGATTTATTCATTTTTTCATCATCTTGAAGAACCATATAAGGGTTTTGAAGAACAATTCCTTTGAAGAACCATATAAGGAAAGCTCATCAAGAAGGAAGGATGGCTTTCTTTTTCAAGATTGGTCTACATTATAGGCTTTCTTTTTCAAGATTGGTCACATTCAGAAAAATTTCTCCTAAAAATGCTCTACTTTCTTGGTATTAATTGTAGGCTTAATATGAATTTTTCTGTATTTGTAAGGTAAAAATGTAACCGTTGAATACTAAGCATAGGTGATGAATTTTACGACAAGACCAAAATCTCAAATGCATAACAGTGATATATTTCCCTATTGCTACATTGGAGTACTTCTAATGTAAGGCACTGGATATTGAACTTGAAAGCTAAATTTGTCATACATTCCTTCATGTCAGCGTATTTATCATCTAGGAGGGATATATGCAAAGTTTGGAAGGCAATATGGTAATACAAATATATAGGATATCCTTTAAATTAACAATGGGTGTAGAAATCCAAACTGAAATCTGGTTATCGATGATATATTATACACTAGTATGATTATGATCCATGCTTACAATGACTGCTCACCTCAAAACCTAATTGACAAAAATACATTTATCATCCCCATTAAAGAACCTCATTGCTTACTCCTCTTACCCATTTATCTCACACCTCCATTCATATATATGAATGGGATCCAGCCACGTTGAGCCAGCATTACTGGTTAAACAAGCAAGGAAGTAGTTACTGGACAAAGCTTTACCCCTTATTATCACTTTGCAGTTCTATGAAAATTTTCCCTGGACAAAGCTTTACCCCTTATTATCACTTTTCAGTTCTATGACAATTTTCCCTGTATCAAAAAGAAGAACCTAACTCTTTCTTGCGTACATAAAAATATATCAATTGATTGTTAGGCATTGATTGATATCCAAATCAGCCATAAATCCACAATCACAACAAAACCCATCTTGGAAGCCTTGAAAGTTCACTATAGAAGAAAACAGAACAAAATAACGTTAAAAATGGAGGAACCTTTTGGGGCTGTTGCTTCTTTAAGGAAACCGATGAGTTACAGAGATTGATATCTGTGTATAGTAACAATATCATGGCTGGTTGCCTTCGTGACCTATTATTCTCCACATAATGTTCACAAAAGCGATGATTGTAGCTAAACTCATTGTCTTCTCCAACTACCCTGGGATGGCCACATTACTTCCCCAATGGCCATCCTCAACCTGATGGTAGATTCACGTCATCACAAAGCCCAGTCACAAAGTCACTTTGTGGCTGGCCCTCCAAGGACCCATCTCTACAATCGGGTTAAGGATGGGGCATTCCCCAACAAGGTTCAACTCTTACAACTAATTCATAAAAAAATGTATTCCTTGCAAATTTATTATGCAACAATGTAGTTGAGGGCTAACTTCACATACTAAACATCATTGTAATAAAAGATGGGAAAGAATATGTTGCCTAGTACCAAGTTTGTAGAAGAAACTACAAATATACAAGACTTTTTAACCATGGAGAAAATTCATTGCAACTGCATTACTCTATATTGATTTTGTTAAGGTCTCTCTCATATTAGATCCAATACATGTCAAAGAAACATCATAGCATGCCACAGGTATCCATTGAGATAACTGTAGAAACAAGTTTCAACTGCTTGAGAGGAAGAATCACATCAAACTAAAACTTTTGACATGGAAACTATTGAGTTCTTTTGTTCTAGCAGGAGATTTTTTCTTGCAGAAACCAGATTCTGGCCCGATGTATTTAACAAAAGGTATTATTGAACATGCAAATTTATTTCTGGACCTTGACTGTGGTTATAAGAGATTGAAAGTAAATAAGAAATAAAGTGTATAAACATGTGTACAAGAAGAGAAGTGGTCAAAGAAACAGTCAAAACACCAACAAATAGCCCTACATCAAAAGGAATGCCTCAGGCATCTCTAACTTGGGTATAGCTGAAGTGTAATGAAATGAAGGAACAAAATCCAAAAATAAAGAGATTGAAAAAAGCACAGTATTAAACATATGAAATCAAATTTCGAAGAAATATCCACTGATAAGTACAGTCCCAGCCCATATTCAGTTATAACTGGTATTAATGTTATATACTTTCAAGGTTCAAGCACTGCTACAGGGATAATCTTAGCCCAAATGCAGTTAGCACTAAACCGTCCTGAGAACGACAATAGACAGCAGTGTCAACTCGCAACCCTAGTTTCGTACCCTGCACTAGTTAACTGGTATTAATGTTATATAAGTTCAAGGCTCAAGCACTGCTACAGGGATAATCTTAGCCCAAATGCAGTTAGCACTAAACCGTCTTGAGAATGACAATAGACAACAGTGTCAACTCGCAGCCCTAGTTTCGTACCTTCATGTGTTGATTGCTTTATAGAATAGTGTAACAATCCATCTGAGAATGTCAACAAGTGCACTAAGATTGCAAGCAAATGTCACAACAACATTGTTAGGCTTTTCAGATAGACAGGATTGAAACATGTGCAAATTTTGAGAGCTAGGAATTTGTTGCTCCTACCATATATAATCCCAACTAAAATGTCTCTGATCCTGTAGCTGCAACATTGGAGATCATTCCATTCACTTCATTTTATTGGTAATGCTTAGTAGATACTTAAACCCTAGATGCTCAGCTTAATTTGGGCATCCTTCTCTGTTTTTGCTATGTGTCTCTCTGCTTTCCAAAAACTTTTTCTTGGAGTTTGTCCATTCTTC